>CM050163.1:497844310-497976810 GCA_027410445.1 Discoglossus pictus | reverse complement strand
AAACAAGCTTATGTAAATTATCAGTTCCAGAGTGGTACTTTACAGAGATGAGACTTTCAACAGTTGTACTCTTGCCTTCAAACCACACAAGACTTTCTCCTTTACTCACAGAGAGAATCAGAGAGGATAAATTCTATATATATATATATATATATATATATATATATATATATATATATATATATATATATACTTGATGCCATAAAGCAATTTAGCACTGTTTTCAGGACCTCATGAACTGGGGTGATATGATAACCAAAAAAAGAATATTTCTAGTGCATATGGCACTAGTAGTATAAGAGCATTTGTATTTATTTATGAAAGTATTATTATTTATGCTATAGGTCTACAACATCCGCTTACTTTAAAATAAGAGTTTAGTTATATGTTGTTGCACTGTTATTTATATATTCTTTTATACTTTCTATTGCCTTTTAAATGTAAGGAGAATGTCTGAAGCAATACGGCACTGATGCTCTTCCTGAAGGACCAAAGAATGTGCCAGCTTCACAACCACATCAGCTGTAATGACTCAAAGCAGACCCATATTAGAAAGGAACCGGCAGATGTTATCATCACCTGACCCCTCAAGAGTACAGTGATTGTATATAAGGTATGTGAGTTTAAATCTATTGGATGGGTCCTTAGTCCTTGCATTACCTACCAATGGTTCTAGATCACTTCTAAATCATCCAGAGTGGAGATGGAGGAAAGAAGAAGATAGGAATGCTTGATAAATATGGGCTTTAGTGTTTTCAGTGCTATTCTCCATTCCATAATTTGTGTCCTCGGATTTGGAAGGGATATTCCCAGGAAAAAAATGTTCAGGTTTCCTTCATAGCCCACTGCAGGGAGGAGGCAGATAAAGACTCCTGGGCAGAGCCTCATGGACACATGGAGGAGGTAAAGTTGTTAAATCTACATTTATTTTTTTCTTCAAGTACTGATTTTGATGCTTATTTGTTATTAAATGAGCAATTGAAAACCTGCTTTCCTTCAGCTCTGCTTAGGGAGAAAATAGACAATTTAAAATGTAAGAAAAGCTATTGACTTTTATTTTTTTGAAACTGCATGAATGTTCTAATACTCTTTGCCCAACAAATAAACATATGAGCTATACATTTAAAGGCATTACAGTAGTCCTTTCATTCAATAGAAACAATGAAGTACATACACTAAGCCTTCTTGTGGTGGCAATTTTCAATATAGATGCAGCCTCCAACAAATCCCCTTCAAAGCCCCTGAGAACCTTATTGAACCTATAAAAACGTATTCTCAAGAGCTGTCATTTTTCAAAATGCAGCAAGGTCAAATACATATTGTAGTTGTGTATCTGGTCCAGTAAAAATGTCCCAGAATCTAGTTATTAGGTAAGAAATTACATTTTCAAATGCCAAACTATTTTTTATTTCTAATGAAGCATAAGGATATTTAAGTGAAAAAATGAAACAAGCATCACGGGTGGTTGATTTACAATTAATGTATTTTTCTATGCCTGTCTGCTTGTATCTTTACAGTGTCAGTAGGTTAATTTAGAGAGCCAGCAATACATTTTGTTTAGTTAGGTGAGCAGTACAATTTCTGCAGCCATCTCCATTTATATATAACATATCACTTCTCATTTGTTTGGAGGAAAAATGTTATAATTTCAAATTTAAAAAGAAAAAGGCAAATTGAGAAGTAGATAATATTTATTCTACAAATGATTTATTACATGAATGATTAGAAGTGAAAAGTTTGATAGAGGGCACAAGAGTTGGAAAATGTAAAGGAAACATCAAGCCTGAAACCATTCAAACCCTCCAGAAATGAAAAATGTATATTTCTTTCAGCAGGTTAAAGTGATCAAGATTAGACATAATCCAGGATAATCACCAAAGTCTGATGGTTTCTTGTGACAAGATGACAGTAATCAACAAAAATAAAGGTTTAAAACAATTTTCAATTATAAAGTGCAACAGAGGTTACAACTGGAAGTTTATTGATTTACTGCCAGTTTGGTGCAAGGGAAAGAGGACCCCCCCCCCCCCCCATATTGATATGTTACTTTCACCTGCATATTTTCCAACCTCCTTCTCTGAATATATGACTGCTGGTGATTTGAAGAACAGAAATTGATGATAGAAACTAAATGATGTGTAAAAAATGTAAAGCAATATGGTTTTGGCTGCCAAATTTTATTTTACAAGCACAATGAAAGCCTCAACTTCACAAATTGGAAAGATTAGGTACTTGAGGAAGAAGAAGTGAGTTGCGCCTGTTGCCTGTTCCATACAAGAGCACACATGGGAAGTTCTTAATGAAGGTTCTTAAAGAATATGAGACATCCTATATTTTTGTACTGTCTACTACAGGGGCGGCCCGTCCATTGGGGCGTCAGGGCAAACGCCCCCCCATATATTTTCGTGACCCGGCAATAAAAAAACACAATAATTTATTATTAATAAACCAAAAACAATTAAATATAATGTGTACATCATCATTCAAGTGTTATTACAGTAATAAATGAAGCAAACTATTCCCTGGGACACTTTCACTTTAAGATAACCCCTTGCCTGGCTTGTGTGTATATATTAACTAATGCTGTGTATCTATTGTAGCCCCCTGCATCCCTGTGTGATCATATTACACTAGTACACTAACCTTTAGACTCTTCAATGAGGTCTGGCCTGGCCCCCTGACCGTTAATGCATTCCGCCCACCAGCACAATGACGATATGCATGGGCGGTGATAAATGTATCAATTTCATGACTGACAGTCTTCCATCATTGACCAATCAATGATGGAAGGCTGTACAGTTGTCAAGAGAACAATGTAAACCCACCCAGACCGTTAGCTCCGAGCGCCCGCCAACTAATAGGGCCTCGAGTTTACTTTCTGATTGACATCTACAGTCAATAAAACCACCAGTTGCCTGTCCCTTCCCTCTTTCTGTTTCCTGACCCAGTCTCACGCTGAGACTGAGAGAGACCTCCCTGGTAGAAATGTCGCGAATAGTTCGCCGGCGGACTGTTCCCGGCGAACATAGCATGTTCGCGTTCGCGGCGAACTGCGAACATATGCGATCCGCCCCCTATACTTTATCATTGAGGAAACTTTGACCCTGCAACTCACAGTCAGCAGACACATTCCAGCCAATCAGCATCATACCCTGCCTTCCAGACCCTTTAACCTCATGGACAGCAGCCATTTTGGAATCATAACTAACTTGCAGTCTTACTGAGAGGAGGCTGAGTGTAGGTGATACTGCATCAATAGGGAAAACCATAGCTAGGCTACTGTACACAGTGTGCAATACAGTCCTGAAGGACTCTTTTGATCACTTATCCCTAAGACCTAACACCCCTCACACTTATTCCTAACATGCCTCACCCTAACACCCCTTACACTTATCCTTAACACCCCTCACCCTAACACCTAACCCTAATACCCCCTCACACTTATCCCTAACACCCCTTACCCTAACACCTAACCCTAACATCCCTTACCCTAACACCCATCACACTTATCCCTAACACCCCTCACCCTAACACCTAACCCTAACACCCCTCAAACTTATCCCTAACACCCCTAACCCTAACACCCCTCACACTTATCCCTAACACCTAACCCTAACATCCCTCACCCTAACACCCCCCACACTTATCCCTAACACCCCTCACCCTAACACCTAACCCTAATACCCCCTTACACTTATCCCTAACAGCCCTTACCCTAACACCTAACCCTAACATCCCTTACCCTAACACCCATCACACTTATCCCTAACACCCCTTACCCTAACCCTAACACCTCTCACACTTATCCATAACACCCATCAACCTAACACCTAACCCTAACATTCTCACACTTATCCCTAAGACCTAACACCCCTCACACTTATTCCTAACATGCCTCACCCTAACACCCCTTACACTTATCCCTAACACCCCTCACCCTAACACCCCTCACACTTAGCCCTAACACCCCTCACCCTAACACCTAACCCCCTCACCCTTATCCCTAACACCCCTTACCCTAACACCCCTCACACTTATCCCTGTGTCTCTTCCCCCCCTTATCATCAAGGGAGGGGGGAGGATGATGAGGGAGGGGGAAGAGACACAGGGGAGGATGATGAGGGAGGGGGGAAACAGACACAGGGGAGGATGATGAGGGAGGGGGTAAAGAGATACAGGGGAGGGTGATGAGGAAGGGGGGAAAGAGACACAGGGGAGGATGATGAGGGAGGGGGGGAAGAGACACAGGGGAAGATGATGAGGGAGGGGGAAAAGAGACACAGGGGAGGATGATGAGGGAGGGGGGAGAGAGACACAGGGGAGGATGATGATGGAGGGGGGAAGAGACACAGGGGAGGATGATGAGGGAGGGGGTAAAGAGATACAGGGGAGGATGATGAGGGAGGTGGGAGGATGATGAGGGAGGGGGGATGAGACACAGGGGAGGGTGATGAGGAAGGGGGGAAAGAGACACAGGGGAGGATGATGAGGGAGGGGGTAAAGAGATACAGGGGAGGATGATGATGGAGGGGGATGTTAGGCTATTTATGCCCTTTATGGATTAAAACCAGACTCTGCATTAACTATGTATTTTCCGTGGGAGTTTTGACATGGATCTCCCTCCGGCATGCCACAGTCCAGGTGTTAGTCCCCTTAAAACAACTTTTCCATCACTATTGTGGCCAGAAAGAGTCCCTGTGGGTTTTAAAATCTGCCTGACCATTGAAGTCTATGGTGGTGTGCCGGGTTCGCCGGTTCGCGAACATTTGCGGCGGTTCGAGTTCGCGGTTCGCGAACCGAAAATTTTATGTTCGCGACATCACTAGCTAGGAGTGTTACCTATGGACAAATTAGTGCACTCCTGGCTCGGCTCGTCAAATGTTGTAGAAAAACCCATACCCACAAACCACTTTTTACTCCGCAACTCAGTCATGATACTCAAAACACAGAGGCCTCTGATTTTGTTTGGTTTATTTGGAAAAACAAGAATTAGCAACATAAGACCAGTTACAATCCCCACCTTCTAGAAACATGTTCTATCCAATCGCTAGGCCAATGAATGATAATTTTCATTATTTGGGCCAATTATAATGAAAACACGTACCTAGCTAAGTCAGTGCCTATATGAACCTCTATATTTTATATTCTGCACAGTCAATAAAGTGTTATTAAACCTTGGGTCTAGATGCTAGGACATATTGTTTAGACTAAAGTAGTTGTTTATGGCTTTAGCTGAAACTGGTAAATCATGGGTCATGCAGATTTAACTATTTCATAACTTATATCACAAAATGGAAAATACTGGTTCGCAGCTTACATCTTAGCCAAATATCACACTTGCTGCAAAAAGTGATAAATGCTATATATATACAGAAAAAAATGTAAGGATACCTGTATTTACAACAACACCTGCCACTACACACTCACCTCCTCCCCCCACTAAAGAACTTGCCCCTGGCTAGAGAGGCAGGGTCTATGTGTGTAAAACATAAGCATGCTCAATATAAATGTACTGATATGCAAATGAGGGACCCCTCCCAGAGAGGCACCCATAGGTAGCTGCCTTGTTGTCCTAGTTATATATTCTGCACAGAAAGCGGTTAGTATGTGGACCTGATATGTAGGATAGATTTTATGGGGCAGTCCATCAACTGTCAGTCCCATAGGACCCCAAGTTGTTTTACACTACAAGCATTACAGTATGTTTAAAGTAATACCAAAGGGTAAGTCCAAATGTAGAGAGAAAAAGAAAAACAGCATATGTAGAAAAGGGAGTAATAATAATAAGGAGATAGGAAGGAGAAAGTAAATAGAGAGTAGAATGGAGATTTGGGTCTCAGGAGAAAGAGATAGGAGGAAGAACTGCACTAGAAGTAGATATGGAGTTAGCAAGGATGTGAATGATGCGAGGGAAGGAGATAGGAGTATAGAGAGTGGGGTTAGATTATTTGATACAGAGAGAGTATAGAGTTAGGTAGAGAGAGGGACAGAAGTATTCCATATCACTCCTCCTTCAAGTGCTATCCTTAAAGCCCTTGTGGCTTATGTCTGCCAATGCTCTCCCTTCTCTGTGCACTGGGTTGTAAAGAGACCATATGGTTAAAAAAAGAACACTCCTGAGAAGCAAGGTGAGAATTAAGGGTCTAGATCCTGGGCAGTACAAGGAAGGAGACCAAGGGGTACTTAAAGTTCTGGTGAGGAGAAAGAGAACATCAATACAGAGGGGAGGAGACGAGACATGGAGAGGCACTTCTCTCCATTATCCAAATGGTTGACCTAACAAGGACTCAGCGAGTCTATCACTCTAGGTATTCAGAGGGGTCTCATCCTTCCTCTCTGCTTTGTTCCATATAGCACCAAGTACTTAAATGTGGCTAGATAACAAGTCGGAAAGATTTTGTGGCTGGTTGCTTCTACAAAACCTTAGCAATACTCCGGTATTTACACCAGACCCTCATCTACTTTTGTTGAGCAACCAACAATGTACATATAATTAGTATTATCACAGAAATATCTTGCTGTACTGTTCCTTTACGTTTTATTTGCTACGTCTAGTGGTTTTCTCCACGTAGCCCTAACATTGGTTTTATACATTGGTTTTGCTTCCGTTAGAGATCTGCAGATTGATTTTTTTTGTTTTGACAATTAGATAATGTGATATTTGAGCATGATGCATTAGACTGAAATCTTGTTAAGTAAACCTCTGGTATATAGTGGATTTACCCCTATATCAGCTCCATATATTTGTGTATAAAATGCCTCCTTATACTTCCTCCTATTAATCCACATCATACACTCGAAAACTCCCTATTTTACTCTTTATCATTACTCCATATACCTCCTACTATTACTCCATTCATGAACCCAGTACCAGAGCTAGTGAATGGAGGGCTCTGGAGCAATGGAAATGGAGGGCTCTGGGGCAATGGGGCCCCCTCTCAGCAATCTCTTGGCCACAGGCAGTCCCCCCTGCGCCCTTTCTGGCCTCTGGCGATATTTGTGGTGAGGACAGTGGAAGAGTTAGAGAAGAGAGGTAAAAAGAGAAAACAGATGGAGATGGGGAGAGAGCATATAGAGGAGAAGGGGGAGGGAGAAGGAAGAAGAGAGAAATTGAAGCAGGAGTGAGAAAGTGTAGAAAGAGGAGATGGGGAGAGGGTGAGAAAAAAGGGTGTAGTAGAGGAGAGATGAGTGGGAGAGCGTAGGGGCTTAAAAAGATTAGGAAGAGAAGGAAATGAGAAGGGGTGAGAGAAAGGGGGGGTAAAAGATTGAGAGAGAATGGAAATGAGAAGAAAAAGGGGAAATGGAAAGGAGAAACAGATGTTATAAGGGGGATTGGAGAGAGAGAAGGGCGAAAATTAGAGTTTGAGAAAAAGGAGGTTAAAGGAATAGGGAGAGGGGAGGGAGAAGAGAGAAAGGGAGAGGGGCAATTGGATAGAGAGGAGGAAGTTATAGAGAAATAGAGACAAAGGGAGATAGAGAGAGAGAGAGAGAGAGAGAGAGGGAGAGAGAGTGGAGAGGAAGATACAAAGGAGGAAAGATAAAAAGGAAAAAGTCTAGAGAGATAAAACAAGGAGAGTGGGGGAGAAGAGGAACAAAGAGAGAAAGGAGAAAGAAAGGAAGAGAAAGAAGGAGAAATGAGTGGTGAAATGGAGGGAAGGAGTCATGAGGGGGACAAAAATGGGAGAAGGGGAGAGGGAAGAGAAACGAGAAGAGTAATGGGTAAAGGGAATAGAGACAAGATAGAAGGAAGTAAGGTATTGTGGGATAAAGAATGTGGGCAAAGAAAAAGATGAAGAGAGAAGAGAGAGAAAGAATGAGATGAAAGTAAAAAGGGGAAGAGAAGAGTGAGAAAAGGGAGAATGAATGAGATGAGGGGGGAAGAAGAGCAAGGTATAGTAAAGGGGAGAGAAAAAATTGAGAACCAGAAAGGGGGAAACAATTAGAGCAAGAATGGGGAGGGTAGGATAGAGGGGGAGACAGAAGGAGAGAAGGGAGTGAGTGATAGGACAGACGATAAGAGGAAAGAAGAGTGAAATAGGAAAGAAAAAAGAGAAGGTGGTAGGCTCTGCCCCTGGCAGAGTTTCATTTCCTGCTTTAAAAAAAATAATCTTCATTGTAACTGAGGCAATTATTCCAGAGCTCTGCTTATTTACCCGACTCCTCCACCTTGTGCTTGCTCACACTAGTTGTAGAGTAGTATGTGGCAGCTGACTGGATGACACAGACAGCGCACACTCATCTTGGGGTGGGATGAAACAACAGACAGACAGACAACCCTCAGGGGTTTCCAGAGCCAAAGGGGCCCCAGAGCTACATTTTTTCGTAAGAATGATTTTTAATCATGAAGTTTAAAAATGGTGCAGCTAAAATGGTGCAGCTATGCATTCACAATCAAGCCTTGGTGGGAATGTTTACTGGTTCCAGAGGTCACTTAAACCTTCTCTCCCATCACCAACCACTCTGCATGCCTAGGAGGAATTTACATGAGAGGAGGGTGGAAAGAGATGAGTAGCATTGATAAGTGCAGAGTGCAGGGCTGTATGATCCTACTATCATTTTTATATATCAGTAATACACAGAGCAATATATGGATATATCAGTAATACACAGAGCAATATATGGATATATCAGTAATACACAGAGCAATATATGGAGCTTGATATATATATACATTTTTATTATATACAGAGTTTACTACTGATTATATACTTGTGCATGGATAGCTTTTTATACATCTGTAATGTGGAGGACTATATGGAACTTGCTATAATATACTTTATATATCAGTACTATTGCAGGACTATATGAATAGTGCCTATTGTAGCGCCCGTTGGCTTTTTAAAAATGTTTCTCACTATTATTTTGGTCTATGATTCTCTTGAAGAGAGAACTCTTGGAGTTCAAGGTGCCTGATATATGTTTAAAAGGAAAGAAAGACCACATCACAGAGCTAAAACTTGGCTTGTATTAAACCTAAACATTGCAAATAATATCAATATATATACTATAATAAGACAAAGTCTCTGATACAGGGTAGTTCATGTGCCTCCTCAGTCAGCAGGCAGGACATATTTATACCTAAACATTGCAAATAATATCAATATATATACTATAATAAGACAAAGTCTCTGATACAGGGTAGTTCATGTGCCTCCTCAGTCAGCAGGCAGGACATACTGGAAGAGGTGGCTGTGTGTAATACCGTTTTGCATTTCTCTCCACATAGCCAGGCCAAGGCTGGATCATCCATTAGGCAAGTTAGGCTCGTGCTTACAGGCGCATCTCTGAGAGGGGCGCCTCATTTTCACCCCATCTTTCAACAGACACACCCTCCAAATCCCTTCCTCAGATGTGCTATACTCTGCAGTGCCTGCATCCTCTTTGCGCAGACAGCGCTGCCGGACCCTGCATCGGAGCACAGACCGTGCAGAGGATATACTAGATGGTAAACAGTTGTCATTTTCATTTAATTACAATTTAATTGATTTCTACATAATTGTTCATCTTTGCCAAGTATTTTTGACAATATTTATGTTTTTCTAGACCCTATACACTGCACTAGTCTGGTTGAAGTCATAATAAGAACAACTGTGAATGTGATCTTTCCCATGTAATAATTATGGCTCACTTATTTATAATGCATGAAACAGTTTAAGGAATATACTGTACACTCTGTTCATAATGTATATATTCCATTAAGAAAATCATTTTATAACACAAAAATCATATTTGATTTCCATGTATGGTGGGCACTTATGTGAAGTTTTAATTAGCTTTTTTTTTTCACAACTACACTATTAGAATATTACAGTTAATCAGTAGCTCAATAATGTTTTTATTTTTGTTATTTTCTTACAAGAAAATACTTTTCTTCTACAACTGTAATAATACCAGTATTACATATGAACCAGCAAAAAATAGATATAAGTGGAAAGTAAAGTCATATATAATAAGGTACACACACTTTGTTGATTGACATTTTTATTTTTCACATTTATATTTTTGAAAATAAATTAATTTAAATTAGCCACACAATTTACTGTTTTGGTTTAATTTATTTTTATAGTACAAAGATATACAAATAAAAAACAATTATACATAGAAAATAAATTCATTGACAAATATGAAGAAGAAAAAAATGCAGCAATAAAATGTCCCTGTTACAACTTTAGTATTGTGTTTTTACAATTACTTTTCTTGTGGTGACAAATTGTTGAGAATGATCAACCTTAACATTTTATAGTGAAAATGAATAATATTCTACACCACGATGCTCCGATGCTGTTATGTGAATGGATACTTTGCTTTTGTTCCTGACTTACTGAGCTAGCTGGTTATTTTCATCCTATAAATTGTCCATCTTTACACAATGCTGTTTCTTATTATTAAAACCAGTGATGAATTGCCAGTGTGACCCTGACAAGGAAGGACAAACCAGTGATGAACTGGCAGTGTGACCCTGACAAGGAAGGCCAAACCAGTGATGAACTGGCAGTGTGACCCTGACAAGGAAGGACAAACCAGTGATGAACTGGCAGTGTGACCCTGACAAGGAAGGCCAAACCAGTGATGAACTGGCAGTGTGACCCTGACAAGGAAGGCCAAACCAGTGATGAACTGGCAGTGTGACCCTGACAAGGAAGGACAAACCAGTGATGAACTGGCAGTGTGACCCTGACAAGGAAGGCCGAACCAGTGATGAACTGGCAGAGTGACCCTGACAATGAAGGGCAAACCAGTGATGAACTGGCAGTGTGACCCTGACAAGGAAGGCCAAACCAGCGATATGTATATGTATAATGTATGTATGTGTGTGTGTGTATGTCAGTGTGTGTGTGTGTGTGTATGTTAGTGAATGTGTGTGTGTGTGTGTGTCTTGTCAGTGTGTGTCTGTGTCAGTGTGTGTCTCTGTGTGTGCCAGTGTGTGTGTGCCAGTATGTGTCTGTATGTCAAAGTGTGTGTGTGTGTCAATGTGCGTAAATCAGTGTGTAAGTGTCTATGTGTGTCTGTGTATGTCAGTGTCTCAGTGTGGTTAGTGTGTGTCTCTGTCTGTGTATGTCAGTGTGTGTCTCTGTCTGTGTATGTCAGTGTGTGTATGTCAGTGTGTATGTCAGTGTGTGTGCCTCTGTGTATGTCAGGGTGTGTGTGTATGTCAGTGTGTGTATGTCAGTGTGTGTGTGTCAGTGTGTGTGTGTCTCTGTGTATGTCAGTGTGTGTGTGTGTCTGTATGTCAGTGTGTGTATGTCAGTGTGTGTGTGTGTCTCTGTGTATGTCAGTGTGTGTGTGTGTGTATGTCAGTGTGTGTATGTGTCTCTGTGTATGTCAGTGTGTGTGTGTATGTCAGTGTGTGTATGTCAGTGTGTGTGTGTAAATGTCAGTGTGTGTGTGTGAGTGTATATGTCAGTGTGTGTGTGTGTGTATATATGTCAGTGTGTGTGTGTATATGTCAGTGTGTGTGGGTATGTGAGTGTATGTCAGTGTGTGTGTGTGTGTGTATATGTCAGTGTGTGTGTGTGTGTATATAATTCAGTGTATGTGTGTGTGTCTATATGTCATATTTGTTACTTGGGCAGTTGCATTACTTTGACATAATGCAAAGTCTCTAGTCTCTCAGTGATTGTTTATTACAAACACACTCTCTCCAATTTCTTCTTACGCAGATAAGATGAAGCCAGTAATAGTTGTCTATTTGAATAAAGAAGAGATGTAGCTGCCTGAAGAACTTGTGGCTCTCACGATATCTCCTCAAATGTTATAATTTCAAAGCTTCACACAATGTCAGAGAATGTAGAGAATATTCTGGGTTTCCTAAATTCAGTTCCATTTGGCTTACATTTCTTTTGAGTCTTGGGTTGCAGTTCTGTAGAGAAGGGAAACAAAGTTAAAGCACAATGTAGTTGTATAACATTACATGTGTTATGTTACGGAAAAGGAAAGTGTGTGTATGATCAGACAAATGTTTTATAATGTAAAAAATATAGCCTTTAAATATTTGAAGCAGTAGTAGAATACTGTAGAAGCCACCATGTTTGTTTCTGTTTACCTGTGAATGTAGAACAAAGTGTTGTAATCCTTAGTATTAAGTGCTTACAGCAGGACTAATGGAAATCTAAGTCTACTAGCCTTGTCCCCTCCTCGAAGTAGCTACACAAGAAAATGTCTGCCCCCAGTAAAGACTAATTACATTGGAAAGAACCTGAGTGCAGATCCAACAGGAAGATGGGATTTAGGGCGGCTCCACAGAGCCTCACAACTCTCAGGTAGCCGTTATCTTGCCAGCAGTTGTTATCTTACCAGTGGAAGGCAGCAGATCTTTGGGTCTGGCAAACAGAAAAGCTGGTATCAATTGCAAGGAGGCCAGGTACTGTCGGCTACAAAGGTGAAGTGCCACTGTTCCCACACATCAAGACTGATGACCAGGGGGATTATAGCCAATATGGTGGCCAGAGCGTGTATGCAGCGAGTCTCACAAGAGGGCTGTGAAGAGTCCCATTTTTATGGTGAGGGGCTTGAAACCTTGCAACATGAGCTTCCATGAAGCCATTCTGACTTTCCTTTATCCTTGACAACAGTCTCGAGTAATGAGGAGTACGGGGTGAGGTCCAGTCTATGGTTTGTTGTCTCAATGCATTTAAATTTCTGAAAAAGAAGATCAACACAGTGAAATTAACGTACAGTATTATTACACATCTTTCAAATTATCACAAAACAGTCGCTAGCGCAACTACGCCCTGCAAGATTTTACAGACTTTTGACAAATTGCATATGATAAATTATGAATTAAAGGCTATAGTTTGTGCATTACCAAAGTCAGTTACTTCAAGAGTATAATGTATAATGTAAATTTGGAGCTACAATATCTCTTTAAGGCTTTTGTACATTAGACATATGGACTTGCAGAACTTCTGTCTAGTAACTGGGCTTTGTGATGTCATCTATTGTGATATGTAATGATTTTATATACATAGAGGTACAAAAAAAGACTGCAGATAATGGTCCCTGATTGGTGCTTTGTCTCCTGGCGAAGTTGTCAACATAACTATGGTACTCACTAAGACAACACTCCTCACATAATTACACAAGATTATACATAATGAAAAATAACAATACTCCCTTGTGCATTAAAGTGACACAACATCCACTTTTATGGGGATGGTTGGGGATGGTTCTAAAAAACAAGTAATTCAGGGCTGCTTTAAAACTTAGTTCTTCCCTGGCATGCCAGTCATAGGGGGGGGGGGGGGGGGCACCTTAACATTCATACACTGAAGTATATACAGTACTTACACATGAATAAACTAAAGCAAATTATATACTCACCTCTCACCTCGTAGTGCTATCTCCTCACTGATGAAATTATTCATGCTGTATTTTTATACCGTGCTACCATTATCTGAAGAAAAATGCAAGTGGCACCGTCAGTACATGGGACTCATGACTATACTGATTTAAATATACGTTAACAATAACTTTCAAGACAGTAACATAAGAAGAAGTCCGTTTATATCACTACTTCAGATGGTATAATCTACTTTGTTGTCTGTACAATTAATATAATGGCCCAGTTTTTAAACCTTACCTTTATCTATGTAATCTCTCAATCTCCATGTGCAAGGTATAGTTTCCTCCTTTAAGATTTCCTATAGTCTTTATAGGATACCGGTACTTGGTTATCCAGCTGTTCATCGCTTGATGTTTATGCAGTGAATGACTTTGCTTCGCAAGGCAGCTCCTTTTATAGTCCCTTGAGCTCTGTGACATCATCTTTTATGACACCTCTCTGATGTCAGTTGTTTGTTACCCAGAGTTATCAGCTCAGCCTTGTGATGTCTGCCATTAGACAACTTATCATATAGTGCCCTGAGCTCTGTGACATCATCTATTATGACACATCTCTGATGTCAGAAGTTGTTTGTTACCCAGAGTTCCCAGCTCTGCCTTGTGATGTCTGCCATTAGACAACTTATCATATAGTGCTATGAAAATATCCCAATGTTCTCCAACATATCATGTACAAGCAAAGGTTCCTATACACACATTGGCACATACACACAAGGGAGGACAGAAACATCCAAAATTTCCAGAATAAATTTAGAAGCTGGTTTAAAAAATGGGATTCACTTAATATGCGGCAATTTACAGAACCTAGAAATGATCTCTATGCATCTACACTCAGTTTACTTGCTCAGCTCCATCTTTACTTTCTGTTCTACTTATTTCCATTACTAGTGATGTCCCGAACAGTTCGCCGGAGAACTATTTGCGCGATTTTCGCATGTTCGCGTCCGCCGCGAACGGCGAACACATGCGCTTTTCGGTTCGCCCCCTATACTTTATCATTGAGGAAACTTTGAACATCATTTATTTTATTTTATAATTTTTTTTGTGTAATCTATGCCTGCCAGCGTGTGTGTGTGACAGGCTAACACCTAACAGCTTATATTGTGCTTATTTTCACTACTCATACCTGGTGGTGTAACATACATTGAAAACAACAATTTTTTTCCTGTGATCTAATTTCAGTTGCCTGCCTGTGTCAGGCTCACGGCTTATATTGTGCTCAGTGACATAAAACAACACGTTTTTGACTGTAATAGATTGAATAGCAATTGCCTGCCTACAGGCGTGTGTGTAAAGCCTATTGCATCTACTCTGCCAACTTTTGCCAGTGCACAGTGACACTCATATCTGGTGGCACCTTAGATTGCACGCGCAGTGCCCCAAATTTGAAGTGGGAGGACCGACCAAGCATCTTTTTCCATCTCCCGCTTCCAAAAATCCATGCCATATACACGTCCCCTGATAGTGGTCGTAACAGGGATTAAACCGATAGGAATAGTACTACTTAACAGTACACACCTTATAATAACGCAGACAGAGGCAACGCGTATAATCTTCCATGCTGTGCAGTGGAAGCCCCCAGACTCTGACCTGTGTATAATCTTCCATGCTGGGCAGTGGAAGCCCCCAGACTCTGACCTGTGTATAATCTTCCATGCTGTGCAGTGGAAGCCCCCAGACTCTGACCTTTGTATAATCTTCCATGCTGGGCAGTGGAAGCCCCCAGACTCTGACCTGTGTATAATCTTCCATGCTGGGCAGTGGAAGCCCCCAGACTCTGACCTGTGTATAATCTTCCATGCTGGGCAGAGGAAGCCCCCAGACTCTGACCTGTGTATAATCTTCCATGCTAGGCAGTGGAAGCCCCCAGACTCTGGGAGTCTGAAGAAGAGGAGTCAGAGGGGGAAGGTGGCTTTGAGGAGGTGGAAGACCAAACACAGCAGGCGTCCCAGGGGGCTTGTTGTCACCTTTTCGGGGACCCTTGGTGGCTGGGTGGAGGAAGAGACCTTCAATGACATCAGTGAGGACAAGGAACAGGACATGGCTAGCTTGGTATCCAACCTTGTGCAAATGGAGAGTTTGCGGTTGTGCAAAGGGACTGTTTGCGGTTGTTTGCGGTGCATTAAACGGGGAGATTGGTCTGTTACTATGAAGCGGGTGTAACCCTTACACTACCTGATCGATACAACATCATACCTGATGTTTTAAAGCATGTTATTCCAAACAATTTAGGAATGTTAGGTGATTTATGCCCTTTATGGCTTAAAACCAGACTCTGCATCAACTATGTAATTTTCCGTGGGAGTTTTGCCATGGATCCCCCTCCGGCATGCCACAGTCCAGGTGTTAGTCCCCTTGAAACAACTTTCCCATCACTATTGTGGCCAGAAAGAGTCCCTGTGGGTTTTGAAATTCGCCTGCCCATTGAAGTCTATGGCGGTTCGCCGATGTTCGCCCGTTGGCGAACATTTGGTAAAGTTCAGGTTCGCTGTTCGCGAACCCAAAATTTGATGCTCGCGACATCACTACTCCCTGGCTGAAACTACTCACATCTGCTCTGCCCAACCTAACAGTAAGTCTACCTGGCACCTGCCCTGCCCCTGGCCAAACCAAACCCCTTGTGCCCCTAATAAAAGGTAGGGTCCCCCCAGTTACCCCACTATGCCTGCCTGGCCTGCCACCTACCCAGCCACCCACCAACTTACCTACCACCGACGACACGACCTAGGCCTGGCCTGCAATGGTGCCACCCCCGCCCCAGCCATCACCACCATGTCTGTGGCCTGTGCCACCCCCGATCACCCCGATGTGGCCTGCCCTATGCTATGCCACCGCCCGATTACCCCGATCACGGTGATCGGGGTAATCGGGCGGTGAGCGGGGTTGCACAGGCCACATGGGGGTGGAGGATCACCCCCATTAGGCCTGTGCCACCCCTGATCATGGCCTCCATGTGGCCTACGCGGCCACCGACCGACCCACTGACCGACCCATGGCCGCCTGACCCCACCCTGACCCAACTACCAACCCCCCCCCTATTTTTATTCAATTTTTAGAAGTAACAGGCAATGCATGTGCCTGTCACTTTTAAAGATAAAATAAAAATAAGGTAAGGGAAAAACAATAATAAAAAAAATAAAGTAAACAGCACATACATACTAAACAAACAATAATAAAAATAAAGTAAACAACAGCACATACTTACCTGTCAAATTGACCCCTCCAGCGTTGGCCTTCTGCCCTGGATAGTCGTCGGGCATAATAATCCAATTTTGATTGAAGCCCATGTCATAAAATCCAATCTTGATTGAAGCCCATGTCAAAATAATCCAATCTTGATTGAAGCCCATGTCAAAAAAGAATCCAATCTTGATTGAAGCCATTGTCCATCCATTCTGGCCCATTGCAAGAGGCCTCCACCAAAAAAAAAACGATGCTCTAAAAAAAAAACACAACAAACTAACGGAGCTCCTCCTACAAGGAGCTCCACCCGCGAGTAATTGTTTTTTTCCCACGCTCTGCCTTATATACTAATTTTTGAAGGACTCTGATTGGCTGAAAATTTTGATTGACATCGATTTCAACCAATGAGAGTCTTTAAAAAATTAGCAAATCAGCAAAGCAGGTATGGAAGCCTGTAAGGGAAAAAAAGGTTAGTGTGAACTTGTGTGACCCTGTATGTATTATACATATTACAGGGCTATTTATGTGATATACATGTTACAGGATAATATCCTGTAACATGTATAGCAAATAAATAGCACTGTAATATGTATAAAAAATAATGTCTAATAGAAATACATGAGCAATATAATCAAATAAATTAATAAAGTACATCAATTAATCAATTAATAAATATCAATTAATATATTTTTTTATGTATATGTTTATGTATATTTATGTATATTTTTTATGTGTGTGTGTGTGATTATATATATATATATATATATATATGTATATATATATATATTGATATATATATATATATATATTTATATATATATATATATATATATTTATATATATATATATATATTGATATATATATATATTGATATATATATATTGATTGATATATATATATATGTATATATTGATAATATATATATATATATATATATATATATATATATGAGATATACATATATATATATATATATATATATATATATATATATATATATATATATAATTTGTTCAGAGTTGGTGCTTAACACCTGATAAGTGTGATGATATAATTATTAAATAAAAAACGTTCATGTGCAATTTTTTATGTGAGCTGTCTACCCGGCTTGCTCTTGAGTGATTAAAAAGAAGTTAAAAATAAAAGTTGATGAAAAAATAAACCCTACTAGTAAAGAATATGTATGAGGTTTGCTACCAACTGGCTAGACTACCTATTAGTTATGTGATATACTGTGAATGGAATAGGCGTGAGGATAGAGGCCAAATGGCCAGATGTATGCGTGATAGGATGGTGTGAAGAAAAGGGATGTGAATATGGAAAAACGGTACTACTATGTGGACAATGGCTAAAATGTGTCCTGAAAATACAAGTGGAGAGATATGTCTGTGCGTATAATTGTATGTAATAGTGAAGAATGCCAGGATCTTGCAATGGCAAGTGCCGGTGATCAATGTATAAAGTGTTGTGTGCTAATAAAGATAATGATGTTGAATAGTGTTTGGGGTTGATGAGGTACTATGGAGCAGCTCTATAAGTGACCAAAATGATGATAAAAAACCCTTGTGATAACGGATAGCCAGAAAAAATTGGAAAGATTATCCTCATATAAACAAAAATTTGAAAATCATTGGATAAACAAAAAATAAATAATATTAATTACTGTGGGTTTATGTTAAAAAACGTTTATGTTAAAAAGTATCAACCAGTGCCCAAAGGCTATACAGTATATGGACAGAACCAATGTAATGAAGACTTATAGTTGCAGATATATCAGTGTATATATAGAACCATATATAATTCTTTATATATAGAGGCCACTAAATCTCTATAGGGTCTTAATGTACCCCTTGATTTACACCAAAAATTGTGCAAGCAAAGTTTGTCATGGGGGTATTACCCTAATAAGTTGACTAAGAGATATGGGCCTTAATTAAAGAGGATAGCCATGCGTCTCCAAAATAGTCAAAACAGTTGGATATACAAAAGAAAAAAAGCCATAAAGGCTCTTACTCACTGTGTATCAAATACAAAAAGCCTCTAGGTACATAAATTGATATCTGGTTGACCACAAACGTGATATGGCTGTTGCCTGACTGGTTTCGTTACCAATATGGTAACTTTCTCAAAAGCTGCCACTTCTTTCAATTGCCCTTCGCGGGCTTTTTATTGAACGGAGGCCACGCCCCCTAAAGAATGTCATTGGATGCGGCCGCTACGAGCGTCGCGTCATATGACGTCATGACGCATGTTACTTAGTAACTGGGCAGACGCAGGTCTGCGTTCGTCTCAATTGGCCTATGTATGGTCTGAGGTTTGAGAGCGTTTCATTGGACGCTCTTGTACAGCAGCACACTTGTCGTCATCTGATCGCCCTGCATCACATGACTCCGCTGGGGGACAGCTTAATTGTGTAAGTTGCTATTTTAAATGTCACCAATCTATCAAATATACCAATGGAAGTTTAGGTAAAACTTGTTGTTATTTGGATCTTTAAATTGTGTGATTTCCTAATACTGTGCCTTAATATTTATAAGTGGATTTTCATTTATTATTATATTACACTATTTCTAAGTGTTAGAAATGAAATAAAATAATATTCTATAGTTTGTAACTTCATCCATGGTACATATATATGATGATAGCATAAATGTGATGATAGCATAAAATATGTGAGTTAATCAAAAATAAATAAATATATAAATAAATGTATGAGCTTTCTTAAGGTAATCTTAAAGATAAACTTTCACATATATAACTTTTATTACTCTAAATTTATATGAAGACTAATATCCATATTTCATTTAATAACTGTTAAGGCTATTAAGGTACGTGTGTAAATTAAGATGACTTATGTATCAAAATGATATTATACCAATGGGTATTAGAGGTGTTTGTTCTTCAATAAGAAAGATATTTAAGTGCTATTTTTAACCTTCTATCATGTGTGTCTATAAATGAATGAAGGAAGTAATATGCTTACATTAAAAATTGCACATGAACGTTTTTTATTTAATAATTATATCATCACATATATATATATTTATATATTGATTGATTTATATATTTATTATTGATTGATATATATATATATATATATATATTGATATATATATATATATATTTATATATTGATTGATTTATATACTGATGATTGATAGATATATATATATAATGATTGATATATATATGTATATATATATATATTGATATATATATATATTTATATATTGATATATATATATATTGATATATATTGATATATTTATATATATATATATTTTTTCCATTTTTTTTCATGTACAGTTTTGGCCTATATGGTTTTGATTGGTTATTTAGGGTTTTTAAGGTGCGGTTGGGCCCTATATGGTCACACTTTGTTATTTAGGGTTTTTAAGGTGCGGTTGGGGCCTATATGGTCACACTTGGTCTTTTAAGGTTTTTAAGGTGCGGTTGGGGCCTATATGGTCACACTTGGTCTTTTAAGGTTTTTAAGTTGCGGTTGGGCCCTATATGGTCACACTTTGTTATTTAGGGCTTTTAAGGTGCGGTTGGGGTCTATATGGTCACACTTTGTTATTTAGGGTTTTTAAGGTGCGGTTGGGGCCTATATGGTCACACTTGGTCTTTTAAGGTTTTTAAGGTGCGGTTGGGGCCTATATGGTCACACTTTGTTATTTAGGGTTTTTAAGGTGCGGTTGGGCCCTATATGGTCACACTTTGTTATTTAGGGTTTTTAAGGTGCGGTTGGGGCCTATATGGTCACACTTGGTCTTTTAAGGTTTTTAAGGTGCGGTTGGGCCCTATATGGTCACACTTTGTTATTTAGGGTTTTTAAGGTGCGGTTGGGCCCTATATGGTCACACTTTGTTATTTAGGGTTTTTAAGGTGCGGTTGGGGCCTATATGGTCACACTTGGTCTTTTAAGGTTTTTAAGGTGCGGTTGGGCCCCATATGGTCACACTTTGTTATTTAGGGTTTTTAAGGTGCGGTTGCGGCCTATATGGTCACACTTTGTTATTTAGGGTTTTTAAGGTGCAGTTGGGGCCTATATGGTCACACTTTGTTATTCAGGGTTTTTAAGGTGCGGTTGGGGCCTATATGCTCACACTTTGTTATTTAGGGTTTTTAAGGTGCGGTTGGGGCCTATATGGTCACACTTTGTTATTTAGGGTTTTTAAGGTGCGGTTGGGGCCTTTATGGTCACACTTTGTTATTTAGGGTTTTTAAGGTGCGGTTGGGGCCTATATGGTCACACTTTGTTATTTAGGGTTTTTAAGGTGCGGTTAGGGCCTATATGGTCACACTTGGTCTTTTAAGGTTTTTAAGGTGCGGGTGGGCCCTATATGGTCACACTTTGTTATTTAGGGTTTTTAAGGTGCGGTTGGGGCCTATAGGGTCACACTTGGTCTTTTAAGGTTTTTAAGGTGCGGTTGGGGCCTATATGGTCACACTTGGTCTTTTAAGGTTTTAAAAGTTACGGTTTGGGTCTTGAACTTTCTAATTTTTTTTTGTTGTTTTCTATCACCCCCCAGGTGCAAACTATCTGTGGAAGCAGATTTGTTTGGACTCGTTGGTTGACTTACTGGACGTGAATACCCGTTCGTCTCAATTGGCCTATGTATGGTCTGAGGTTTGAGAGCGTTTCATTTGACGCTCTTGTACAGCAGCACACTTGTCGTCATCTGATCGCCCTGCATCACATGACTCCGCTGGGGGACAGCTTAATTGTGTAAGTTGCTATTTTAAATGTCACCAATCTATCAAATATACCAATGGAAGTTTAGGTAAAACTTGTTGTTATTTGGATCTTTAAATTGTGTGATTTCCTAATACTGTGCCTTAATATTTATAAGTGGATTTTCATTTATTATTATATTACACTATTTCTAAGTGTTAGAAATGAAATAAAATAATATTCTATAGTTTGTAACTTCATCCATGGTACATATATATGATGATAGCATAAATGTGATGATAGCATAAAATATGTGAGTTAATCAAAAATAAATAAATATATAAATAAATGTATGAGCTTTCTTAAGGTAATCTTAAAGATAAACTTTCACATATATAACTTTTATTACTCTAAATTTATATGAAGACTAATATCCATATCTCATTTAATAACTGTTAAGGCTATTAAGGTACGTGTGTAAATTAAGATGACTTATGTATCAAAATGATATTATACCAATGGGTATTAGAGGTGTTTGTTCTTCAATAAGAAAGATATTTAAGTGCTATTTTTAACCTTCTATCATGTGTGTCTATAAATGAATGAAGGAAGTAATATGCTTACATTAAAAATTGCACATGAACGTTTTTTATTTAATAATTATATCATCACATATATATATATTTATATATTGATTGATTTATATATTTATTATTGATTGATATATATATATATATATATATATATATTGATATATATATATATATATATTTATATATTGATTGATTTATATACTGATGATTGATAGATATATATATATAATGATTGATATATATATGTATATATATATATATTGATATATATATATATTTATATATTGATATATATATATATATTGATATATATTGATATATTTATATATATATATATTTTTTCCATTTTTTTTCATGTACAGTTTTGGCCTATATGGTTTTGATTGGTTATTTAGGGTTTTTAAGGTGCGGTTGGGCCCTATATGGTCACACTTTGTTATTTAGGGTTTTTAAGGTGCGGTTGGGGCCTATATGGTCACACTTGGTCTTTTAAGGTTTTTAAGGTGCGGTTGGGGCCTATATGGTCACACTTGGTCTTTTAAGGTTTTTAAGTTGCGGTTGGGCCCTATATGGTCACACTTTGTTATTTAGGGCTTTTAAGGTGCGGTTGGGGTCTATATGGTCACACTTTGTTATTTAGGGTTTTTAAGGTGCGGTTGGGGCCTATATGGTCACACTTGGTCTTTTAAGGTTTTTAAGGTGCGGTTGGGGCCTATATGGTCACACTTTGTTATTTAGGGTTTTTAAGGTGCGGTTGGGCCCTATATGGTCACACTTTGTTATTTAGGGTTTTTAAGGTGCGGTTGGGGCCTATATGGTCACACTTGGTCTTTTAAGGTTTTTAAGGTGCGGTTGGGCCCTATATGGTCACACTTTGTTATTTAGGGTTTTTAAGGTGCGGTTGGGCCCTATATGGTCACACTTTGTTATTTAGGGTTTTTAAGGTGCGGTTGGGGCCTATATGGTCACACTTGGTCTTTTAAGGTTTTTAAGGTGCGGTTGGGCCCCATATGGTCACACTTTGTTATTTAGGGTTTTTAAGGTGCGGTTGCGGCCTATATGGTCACACTTTGTTATTTAGGGTTTTTAAGGTGCAGTTGGGGCCTATATGGTCACACTTTGTTATTCAGGGTTTTTAAGGTGCGGTTGGGGCCTATATGCTCACACTTTGTTATTTAGGGTTTTTAAGGTGCGGTTGGGGCCTATATGGTCACACTTTGTTATTTAGGGTTTTTAAGGTGCGGTTGGGGCCTTTATGGTCACACTTTGTTATTTAGGGTTTTTAAGGTGCGGTTGGGGCCTATATGGTCACACTTTGTTATTTAGGGTTTTTAAGGTGCGGTTAGGGCCTATATGGTCACACTTGGTCTTTTAAGGTTTTTAAGGTGCGGGTGGGCCCTATATGGTCACACTTTGTTATTTAGGGTTTTTAAGGTGCGGTTGGGGCCTATAGGGTCACACTTGGTCTTTTAAGGTTTTTAAGGTGCGGTTGGGGCCTATATGGTCACACTTGGTCTTTTAAGGTTTTAAAAGTTACGGTTTGGGTCTTGAACTTTCTAATATTTTTTTTGTTGTTTTCTATCACCCCCCAGGTGCAAACTATCTGTGGAAGCAGATTTGTTTGGACTCGTTGGTTGACTTACTGGACGTGAATACCCTGAGAAGGAGAGTCAACTGTAGGTGAGTATATGGTCACACTTGGACTTTTAAGGTTTTTAAGGTGCGGTTGGGCCCTATATGGTCACACTTGGTCTTTTAAGGTTTTAAAAGTTACGGTTTGGGTCTTGAACTTTCTAATATTTTTTTTGTCGTTTTCTATCACCCCCCAGGTGCAAACTATCTGTGGAAGCAGATTTGTTTGGACTCGTTGGTTGACTTACTGGACGTGAATACCCTAAAAAAGGAGAGTCAACTGTAGGTGAGTATATGGTCACACTTGGATTTTTAAGGTTTTTAAGGTGAGGTTGGGCCCTATATGGTCACACTTGGTCTTTTAAGGTTTTAAAAGTTACGGTTTGGGTCTTGAACTTTCTAATGTTTTTTTTGTTGTTTTCTATCACGCTTTTGTGGCGCTTTTGAACTGGCATTAAGAGGACACGACGAGAGTGAAACATCGCTAAATCCAGGAGTGTTTCGAGGCCTGGTGGATTTGGTTGGCAGTATCGATAGTGCAATGGAACAGCATTTGAAGACTGCAACTGTGTTTAAGGGCACGTCCAAAACCGTGCAGAATGAGCTACTGGACTGCATGCATGAAGTTATTAAGGAAGTGATTCACCAAGAGCTTAAGGAAGCACAGTTTGTGGCAATCCAAGCGGATGAAACAACCGATATTTCCGCTAGGACACAGTGCGTTGTAGTCTATCGCTACATTGACAAGAAGCATCAAGTGGTGGAAAGATTTGATGGCTTCACGGAAATGAAATCAACGGATGCAGACTTGATTGCTGCTGTTGTGCTGGAAAGTCTGAATACTGTTCTCCCAGAGCCAGAAGACAAGAAGAAACTCATAGCTCAAAGCTACGATGGTGCCAGTGTAATGCGTGGAGATCAAGGAGGAGTTCAAAGAAAAATATAAGACGTGTACCCGAACGCACACTACGTCCATTGCTATGCTCACCAACTGAACCTAATAATGGAGAAAGCAGTTTCAAGGATTGGAAGAGTTCGAGTTTTTTTTTCCAACATAGGCGGCATACCATCTTTTTTTTCACGCTCTCCAAAAAGGACTGGAGTTCTGGATGAGGTCGTTGGTAGAAGACTTCCAAGAGGTGCACCGACACGATGGAACTTCAACGTTAGGACCGTGAACGTCATCTACGAGAACATAGATGCGCTACTTGAGTGTTTCCAGACAATTGAAGCATGTCTAAACTTTGATCCAACATCTGTACGTGAAGCCGCCGGTTTCATTGGAATGCTGGAAGACAGGGAGTTCCTTTACTTCCTTAAATTATTTCATTTAATAATGCCACATGTTGACATCCTCTATAGTCAGCTTCAGAAGCGAGACACGGATACTGTTTATATCCAAAAAGTCACAGAAGACTTTGTCGCCAGCATCCAGAAAATCCGTAATTCTGTTGACGAGATAGAAGCAAGTTTGCCGAGCGATGTAACAGTCCACAGATGGAGTGCGGAGATCTCAACCTTGAGACAACTTTCAAGAGAGGTATGTGACATAGTGGTGGTTCATGCAAAAGAACGTTTTTCATTTTCAAATCACCTAGGCAGTTCCAAACTTGTTCAAAGTGACTTGTATAAAACCCATGACACTTGCTTTCCAACCCAAGCTCTGGAAGACACCGTGAAGCATATCCAATACTGAAGAAGGAACAGTTACGCACTGAGCTGTCACTTCTGTATGGGAAGACAGATTTTCATGCTTGTACAAGTGCTGTTGCTTTGCACAAACTTTTACATCAATTTAATCTGCAGAATGATTTCACAGAGACAGTGAAATTATTAAGAATCCTGATTACAACACCGATGACCACTGCAGAATCAGAAAGATGCTTCTCCACATTGAAGAGGATAAAAACCTTTTTAAGACGCACCATGTCCCTGGAGGGGTTGAATGCATTGGCGATGCTCTCAATGGAAAAGCAACTGATTTCCGAGATCCCAGACTTCAATGAAAAAACCATTGAGAAGTTTTGTTCTTTGAAAGATCGCCGTGCAAAATTTAAATACAAGTGATTGAAGCAAAGAAGAATGCATACCCTCAGGGTGTGCAAAGATAAACTGCGTTAAGCAGCACCACCTCACTACCAAACATAACTAGTGGTAAGTAAAGTATGAACGGTGTGTGGGTGTGCATATGGAAGGAGCTATGAAAGGTGTGTGCATGGTCAGTAACAATTGTTGAAGCCTTGGCGTGGTTTGAGGGAATTGGAGGCACTTCCAAGGGTAGCTGTCACTTGTGTACGGGAAGCCAGAATTTCATGTCTGTACGAGTGCTGTTGCTCTGCACCAACTTTACCATCAATTTAATCTGCATAATGATTTCACAGAGACAGTGAAGCTATAAGGAATCCTCCTTACAACATCGAAGACGACTGCAGAATCAGTAAGATGCTTCTCCACATTGAAGAGGATAAAAAGGTATTTAAGAAGCACCATGGCCCTGGAGCGGTTGAATGCATTGGTTTGAAGGAATTGGAGGCACCTTCAAGGGTACGTAAAGTTCTCAGAAATGGCACCACCGAACTACCAAAAATAACTAGTGGTAAGTAAAGTATGAATGGTGTGTGGGTGTGCATATGGAAGGAGATATGAAAGGTGTGTGAATGGTCAGTAACAATTGTTGAAGCCTTGGCGTGGCGTTACTGCTCATATGGTTATCCATATGCTAATTCAACGTGTTTGTTTGACATTGATTATTGTGTTGTCTAAACAGAAGTGAAATGTTGTTGTTTTCTTGAATCCCAAGATCCACTGGTTTGGGCCTATACAGTGCTGATTGGTCTTTTAAGGTTTGTTTGGGGCCTATATGGTCACACTTTGTCTTCTAAGGTATGTTTGGGGCCTATGGTCACACTTGGTCTTCTAAGGTATGTTTGGGGCCTATATGGTCACACTTGGTCTTCTAAGGTATGTTTGGGGCCTATATGATCACACTTGGTCTTCTAAGGTATGTTTGGGGCCTATATGGTCACACTTGGTCTTCTAAGGTATGTTTGGGGCCTATGGTCACACTTGGTCTTCTAAGGTATGTTTGGGGCCTATGGTCACACTTGGTCTTCTAAGGTATGTTTGGTGCCTATATGGTTCCACTTGGTCTTTCAATGTTTTTTAAGTATGGTTTTGTTCTTGAATGGTCTGATTGATTTGCTTGTTTTCTTTCAACCCCAGGTGCAAACCCTATGTGGCAGCAGATTTGTTTGTACTCGTTGGTCAACTTACTGAACGTGAATACCCTGAGAAGAAGAGCCGACTAATGGTAGGTGTCACTGCTTTAATTTTTCTGTTAATGCGTATAGGTGCAATTATGATATTGCTGTAGTCTTGTCACATGAGTTTTTTCAATCTATATTGTATACCAATGAATTTAACACATTGTTACTTTACTTCTTGACATTTCTGCATTGCTGATCATGTATTTCAA
Source organism: Discoglossus pictus (assembly GCA_027410445.1). Taxonomy (NCBI): domain Eukaryota; kingdom Metazoa; phylum Chordata; class Amphibia; order Anura; family Alytidae; genus Discoglossus; species Discoglossus pictus. The sequence continues at coordinate 497,949,907 of CM050163.1, read as the reverse complement.
TGGGCTTTACAAGTATAAGGTCATTGGGCGGGGCTTATAAAGGTCATTATGACGTCAGGGGGGGGGGGGGGGTTATAAAAAGGGGTGTGGTTTGAAAAAGGGGAGTGGCTATGTTTCGCCCTGGCGCCCCTCCAACTTGAAAGTTCACCAGCCGCCACTGGTCTACCAGTGCTTTCAGATCACTTCCAAATGAAGACCATAATACCGATTTGTCAGATGACGCAGCAGTAGTAATTCCATCAAGATACGTTTCTAGTAAAATTGGAGTTCTCTTTTTGTTTTCATGAACTAAAACTAAACTAAATTATATGCTAGGCTATAAGAATCCTCAACTACGTCCCTTTCTTACCCCTCTACAACTATTATAAGTAACCTCAATGTTTTCTGATGTCTCATGAGGGCTGAAACTCTATGCACCCATGAAGATAGAGATCTGTGTGAGTGACAAGTTTGCCAATCCTTACTTATCCATTTACCTTTCTCAACTCCAATTAGAGTGCACCCTACAAATTACTCCTAGTTATTATTATACTTTATTCGTAACACCCCACATATTCCGTAGCGTTAAACAGGGGTTAAGTACAAGGCAAAAACACTGCAAAGAATGCAGCTTAAAATCAAATGTACATAGAGCTTGTTCCGAAAGCCATTCAATGTAATAACTGTCACATGCTATTTTTCTGTACTGGCTATAACTGTTACTTTATTTGCTTTTTTTAAATATCCGCTATGAACGGGATCCTTTTGTTTTCTACACTTCCACTAATTTTCACAACATTGTGGCAGACTTTCAATAAAATTAAATAAAGATCTTAAAGAAGCAAAGGGCTATAATATAATTCAAATTTGCATGTAATAGTTTTACATTTAAAGCTGTGTTTATTTTATTTTTACTTTTTAAAACCTTTCGACTATTATCAAATGAATTTCTTCATACAGCAAACTGTGAATATTCAACATCTTTATACGTGTTGATATACCATTATTATTTACTGTTGGGTCCATTTTTTATTGTACCGCTCTTTTAGGAAGGTATGTCCTTATAAACTAATAAGATTTCCATTAGTCCTATTGAAATAATAGACATATTAAGCTGCCATATTTCCATGGCAGACAGAAACTTCCTCTAACTTCCAGATTGCAGATCTGCAGAAACTAAAATGGTAGATTTCATAGATTTCGCTGCTGCATAATTTCTTATAAAAGGTAATAAATTAAGGCTGTATTATATATTTTTATATATTATATTTTTTACTTTCTAAAAACCGTTTGCTCATAATCAAGTATATTTTGAATAAATAACCACATTATTCATTTATTTTTGGGTGTATTTGCATGAAAATCAAACATACTAACTTCTCAGGGGGTAAGTACTTTAACAAGAAATAAAAAGGCAGCACACTTGACTTATGTTACGCTTGACACCATAGAAAAATCTGACACAGGTGAGGGTCCATATAAAAGAAACATCGAGCTTAGAAAGCTAAATTCTCCAAGGATTTTCCACAGCGATACTGCTGCTGTGTAGTGTTAATGAGACTGATCTAATTTATCCAGTCAAAGTGCAAATTAGAACAGAATTGAGATGCGTTACATCTCGAGTTGGCTAATTTAATTAACCCCATGCTGTTCGTGTATCAGTCTTTCTTTTTAACACAATTATATTGCCAAGGCCCTGCTCCCTGTTGCCTAGCAATACTGAAACAAATGATATATGAACTCCGGTAGTTAGTAGGCCTCAAAAGAGAAAGGCTGGCTTTCTAAAGGTCTGGTAGCGCTGTTATGAAGGGCCCGTAGCCCACCTCAGGCTTGCCTGGGGTTGGGGGGAGGGGCCACCTGACATGGCAGGCCCGGGTAGGGGCGGGGTGGTGGCTAGCTGAGGGAGGTGGAGCAATGTAGGCGTTTGCCGCCAATTTTCTCCAGTCCGCCCCCAGCTAGCCATGGGAGCAGATGTGCTGCTGGGCAGCCCCTGTTTATGGCTTCCAGAGTGTTAGGGGCTGGCCCCTAGCTAGCCATGGAAGAGGATGGAGCTGCTAGTGCTCCTTGTCATAGTGTATGTGAGTGCTGGGGGGCACTGATGTGAACACTGCTGAGCTGGTTCAGGCCACAGACCTGGTTGATGCAGCTGTGAGGGCTGTGTTGTCTCTGGGTGTGCAGGGGAGGGTAAGCTGTGTCCCTGCTATCAAGGCAGCATGTATTATGAACTGCATTATATAACTCTGTAGTAGGCTTATATATTATACACTTATATTGTGTTTGGGTATGTTTTTTTTGTTGTTGAGTATTTTATTTATGTATGGATATGTATATGTATGTGTGTATGTTTATATGTATATATATATATATATATATATATATATATATATATATATATATATGTATATATATATGTATATGTGTGTATTTGGATATATGTATGCTTTTGGTTCTGTGTTTGTATATGGATATACATGTGCTTGTTATTATCTATATGTGGATCTAATTATATATGTATGTATTTGGACATATTTATTGTATATTTGTTTTGTAGGTATATTGGTTATGTATGGGCTTTGTTTGGTTCTTGTGCATTGTGTATATGTGTTGTGTGTATTTCTTATGTGTATTGTGTTTTGTTGTATGGGTACATATGTTTGTGTATTGTATATATGTTTGACTACCCCACATAATCTATACACAGAGTGCACATTATCATATTAGTGAAGGCTGTGTGTACCATTTTGCTGTGTGCTGGGACTCCTGGTGATGTCCCCAGGCCTTCCTTCCCTCTCAGGCTGCCATGCTGTCTGGGAGCTGCAGTGTAGGTAAGCAGCACTTGGTCACATTAATAGCAGTATTCTCTGTGAATATGATAGTCAAGTCTATAGGACTGCTGTTATATATACATATTCTGTATACTGCGGTTTTCATCCGCTATAAATCTATTTCATATTATTATCTACGAGTCTGAGGACGTTGTGTGATTATTTAATACTTACATAATTTTCCCTTGCGTTATTTGTATAATAGTGTGTTCATAACTGGAGTACGGGGGACAGATAGAACTTTTAATTCTGGCGGTGGCAGTTGGCTTCTCCAATTGCAGTCTAAGGGGTTGAACACCAGGCGATTTATAGTGAGATTGGACTGTAGCAATTGCGGTCTGGAATGATTATATGATTTGCGGTAGTTCTTGATGCAACTGCACTAGGTACAGCGCTTAGTGCTGTGCCTTAAGGATCTATTGGGTCCATAAGCCTATATATCAGGTTACCAGGGGCTGTCTTAAGGGGGAGCAGGGCAGAGAGGCCTTAGAAAGTTATAGGGCCAATTCCTTCCCATAGTGTCCTCCTTAGACGGGTTGGTGCCCAGGTTGTTTAGTGACATTGCGCGCTTATTATACTTAACCGCCTTGACATCGGGGTATTGGGGCTGTTTATAAACAGTCTACTTTATAGAGGTCCATATTAAGGGATAGTGGGGAGTTTGGGGTCTGATGGCTTGGGCATAGCAAGTATTTGTTTTGTTCTATTTGAACCTTCCTGCCAGGTATGTTTGATATAGTTAGGTTATTGTGCTGTTGGTCGCATCTTGGGATCGGTGTCTGCACTGAGTTCCCTTCATAGGCGGTCCACCGGGAGGTTAGTTATATGGGCTAAATCTATTTGCCTGTACTCGTTCTCCTTGGTATCATTTTCATCTCGGCTGTCTTGCGGGGTCATTCCTGCATGTTCCTGGCAGGGTTGTCCTTGTGGTTCTAGGGTACGTTAGGGGTATAGGCCTCCCGGTATGCTGGGAGGCTTTACCATTTTATCGCATTACCGTTCTGTGCCGTAGGTTCTCATTCCCCGTTCATCATCTCTATCGTCTTGGGTTCCATTGATCAGGTAGACAGTTCTCATACCACTAGTTTCAGGTTTGTAGTGGGATTTGGAAGGAGGCCGGGTGGCATTCCAGCAGAATTATCCCTTTTTGGGTATGTCGTATACTCCTCCACGGTTTACTCTTATGCCTTATCCGCTATGGTCTTGGGTGGTTATATTGACTCCTGAAGGTGGGTCTAGGGTAGGTGTTTGGTACATTCCTAGTTTTAGTAGAGGTGTTTGCGTCTGATAATATAGACATAGGTGCTCTAGGCTACCGATGTTAAAGGTGGACAAGTGTTTTTTATATGTAATTTTTGTCTCAGTTGTTTTCTGCACAGGCACGTTTTTCCATAGTGTTGGCAGGGTAGCTGATGGATTAGATCCGCTGGTAGCAGTTTTTTCTTTTCATATACCAGCTCTTTTCAAATCTGGCTGTAACGGCATCTGGGGACCTGCGTCGGGCCCCTGGTCTGTCTGGTTAGAGGTAGTGTAGGTTATGCAGCGAGATGAAAGATTGTAAGCCATGATTGCGCCATTTGGTGGGTAGCGGTGTGCGTGTTCAGTGGGTCTATCACATGTATATATTTTTTTTATTTGTATGGTAATTGAGATATGTATAATGGATTGTCAGATTTTGTCTCGGATTAAAAAAAAAAAAAAAAGTCTTAGGGGTCGTGCTGGCGGGGCGCTAACGCTTGATATCCGGTAATAGTCATAAAGCAGAGGGTATTATATGCTTTTCCAGGTGAGTTCCAGGATATAATTAACTCTTTGTACCGGGATTGGCAACGTGCAGACTGAGGAGTATATATGGGTTATTACAGAGGTGGGTTTTTTTGGTCTCTATGCAACAAGGGCTGTCACTCCTGTCGTCCCCGGCGGTTGTATCACGCTTTGATACTTTATTAACTTTTATTTGTAACACGCCAACATATTCCGTAGCGCAATACAGGGGATAAAAACAAGGGAAAATACAGCATTAACAACATTCCAAAAATGGAGGACCCTGTTTTGATCATTCAAGGTGGTAGCATAAGCTATTGTGATAGGTATGTGCTGTAAGGTATTTGGCTTTGTAGATCTTGCTAGAGTTATACACGGATGGTTGGCAGTGGATCGAAGGGCAGTAAGTAGAGTAGGCAGTGATTGCAGTGGTGGTGCAGGCTGTTTCTCAGTATGTAGTTGCTTGTTCAGGACAACGTTGTTGAAAACCCTGTGCTCAGTACGGATAGAGGAGCATATAGTATTATGAAGATACAAGGTCAAAAAGACAGGATGGAGGACGGTTCCTTCTCAGGTGCGAGCCTCAGACTGCAGGCCAGGGTGGGAGGTTGGACAGTTTGGGCACTGGGTACGCTATCCGTAGGCTCAGAGGAGGAGTCCCCCAAAGGTGGGGGGGGGGGGGGGGTCAAGTAGCAGTGTGGCCCATCGGAAATCAAGCTGGGTTAATGGGTCCTGACGTAGGAATGGATAGAGAAAGCAAGGGGTAAAGGCGAACAGGAGGTATGGCAAAGGGACAGCAGGCGACGGGTAGCCTTTTCCCAAGGGCCGGAGATACCACTGTTCGGGAAGGAGGTCTGTGATAAGGGCAAAACCTTCGGGCTGTGCAGCCATCTCTCCTTCCCGCTGGTGTACCGGTAGTGAGAGTTTGGTTAGTAGACAGGCAGGGAGGGCGACCTCAGATGCCTGGTCTTGGGATCCAAAGGGTGATCGTAAAGGCGAACAGGAGGTATGGCAAAGGGACAGCAGGCGACTGGTAGCCTTTTCCCAAGGGCCGGAGATACCACTGTTCGTGAAGGAGGTCTGTGATAAGGGCGAAGCCTTGTGGGCTGTGCAGCCATCTCTCCTTCCCACTGGTGTGCCGGCAGTGAGAGTTTGGTTAGTATACAGGCAGGGAGGGCGACCTCAGGTGCCTAGTCTTGGGATCCAAAGGGTGATCGTAAAGGCGAACAGGAGGTATGGCAAAGGGACAGCAGGCGACTGGTAGCCTTTTCCCAAGGGCCGGAGATACCACTGTTCGTGAAGGAGGTCTGTGATAAGGGCGAAGCCTTGTGGGCTGTGCAGCCATCTCTCCTTCCCACTGGTGTGCCGGCAGTGAGAGTTTGGTTAGTATACAGGCAGGGAGGGCGACCTCAGGTGCCTAGTCTTGGGATCCAAAGGGTGATCGTAAAGGCGAACAGGAGGTATGGCAAAGGGACAGCAGGCGACTGGTAGCCTTTTCCCAAGGGCCGGAGATACCACTGTTCGGGAAGGAGGTCTGTGATAAGGGCGAAGCCTTGCGGGCTGTGCAGCCATCTCTCCTTCCCGCTGGTGTGCCGGTAGTGAGAGTTTGGTTAATATATACAGGCAAGGTGGGGAGACCTCAGGTATGACCATATGGCTGGTTACTGCGGTTATGGAAAGAGGTCTGTGACAAGTTTAAATCCTTGCGTTTCTGTGCGGCCATCTCTTTCCGCTGGTCGGATGGTAGCAGGAGGTTGGTTGGTAAACAGACAAGGTATGTCGACCTCAGGTGACTGGTCTGGCGATCCAGGGTGATCACGTGACCATGTGGCAGCGGCAGCCAGTTGAGCAGGTGGGAAGGAGGTAGTTACAGTGTGTTGGGCACGCTGATTGCTCCCCCTTCCTGGATTACGGCTCTCTTGGTTCAGCCAATCACGAAGTTGGTTTGCACCTTCCCTTGATGAAATGGGACTGGTTCTATATGAGTGATTCTACGACGTGGGAGATTGCCAGCAGCATTTGGGCATATTCCGCATGGAACTTGCTGCCCACTCGCTTGGTGCAGAAGCAGATGCAGTAACAGCCCTATGGGCTTTTGGAGAAGATGGTCTTGAGAATTGGAAGGTATCGGGCGGAAATAGCATGGGCTATTAGTAAAGCAGACCATGCGGGCGAGTGGCCTTGGAGTTAGGTTTTAGGAGGGTATGTGGCTGGCCATGGTGTTTTTTGTTGGTGGGGGGAGTCGAATCCGCAAAGGTATTATGCGATCTTCTCTGTGGCGGGTGGTGAGGGGAGTCGCCGGGACAGTGGAAAATGGGGGAGATCCTACCCTACGGTGGTACGGATGTTCCAACACGGTAGGCCCTGGATGAGGCTTCTGGGCGTAGGGTGTACTGTCTCTGTCCAGGCTCCTCCCCTCGGGGTTATGTTTATTTATGTATTTATCGTTATGGTTATTACATCATGTTGTGTTTACCAATAAACGCTGTGGCCAGTTATCTCCCAAGAAATGGTCTGTGTCTAATTTTGTATTCAATGGGTGATGGGGTATAAATTCTTATATGCACCTACCAAATGGGCCTTGCTTAGGTCATGAAGGGCCCGTAGCCCACCTCAGGCTTGCCTGGGGTTGGGGGGAGGGGCCACCTGACATGGCAGGCCCGGGTAGGGGCGGGGTGGTGGCTAGCTGAGGGAGGTGGAGCAATGTAGGCGTTTGCCGCCAATTTTCTCCAGTCCGCCCCCAGCTAGCCATGGGAGCAGATGCCCACCCACCCATCCCTAGAGTATTGTTGTTAACGCGTTGTATATATTGTACTGTAAAAAAAAAAAAAAAAAAAAGCAGCTGTGTATTAAGTTGTTGTCTATGTATTCATTGTGGTAGATGTATCTTTTAAGTGTATATTATATGGTATCAGACGTTTGTTTATTTTGTCACAGCGGCGGGTGGTGAGGGGAGTCGCCGGGACAGTGGAAAATGGGGGAGATCCTACCCTACGGTGGTACGGATGTTCCAACACGGTAGGCCCTGGATGAGGCTTCTGGGCGTAGGGTGTACTGTCTCTGTCCAGGCTCCTCCCCTCGGGGTTATGTTTATTTATGTATTTATCGTTATGGTTATTACATCATGTTGTGTTTACCAATAAACGCTGTGGCCAGTTATCTCCCAAGAAATGGTCTGTGTCTAATTTTGTATTCAATGGGTGATGGGGTATAAATTCTTATATGCACCTACCAAATGGGCCTTGCTTAGGTCATGTCTTGCCATTGAACGGTTCTAGTCGCTTGCAGCATAAAAAAGACTAATTTTACAATTAAAAGGCCTCTAGGCAATTGACTGCCTCTTTTACCAGATTAGATCTATATACAGAACAGACTGCTAGTAAAGATGAGCAGCCAGATGGCTGATTTAATATATGTGCTTTGTTCAGGTTACCACAAACTCTAATTTAATGTCTGCCATTCAGCCAGTCGCAAATCTTTCCAATAACATGGTTTTCAAAATATCCTCTGATATCAAAGAAATATTCTGGCAGGTTGCCTTTAAATAAAACATGGCACTACGAATAAACTAGGTTCTTTTAATTTGTAGTATTGTGGAAAAAAATGTAGTGCTTGTAATTCTGTGAATTGCTTAGTTGGATAGATGAGATCACCCCTTTTGCTAGAAAGAAAGGTGTTGTTCCCGGGAAAAGTGTTAAGTGTGCCGGTACAATCAACTATATTACATAAAAAGTACATTCTCTAATAATACAGCGGCCCTGTCAAGAGAAATAGAAACAGGTCCACATGGAGAATGTGTATACAAAATAAAGAATTCACAGTCAAATAAAGCAGATTTATTCCTTGTTAGTTGTGGGCAATTTCATAGAAATACAGGATTTGTTTGCAAATACAAATGAACAGACCCAGAGTCTGCCAATTAAAAATAAACTAGATTAAATTAATCCTCAAAATAATCATATGCATAATCAGGTTATGAGGAAATATTATCACCCTTGCAGGATCCATTGGCACTCAGTACAGCATAACCTTAACAGGGTAACCCACTAAAATAAAGAGGCAGACAACAATATGGGGGAAAACACGGGCCACAGCTTTATTGACTAACACCTTTTTACATTATCTAATGGAAGAGGTAGGAGCCCGGCCAGCGGAAGTAACCTACTGCCCCTGGACCCGCGTCCATGGGGCCCACTTATTCGTCACTGTACCACGCCCCGGAGGTAGGGGGCGTAACCCCTTTTGTTACCTACTGAGCCGGGCAACTCTCCTATCCGCCGCTGCGCCAACAACAAACCCATTTAGTTAAACTTTATTACCAAATACAACCAGAAATAAAGTTTCCAACACACAGAGCAAATACAGAACCATAACATACAATATAGACCAAAACCTATAACATTACAATAATCATTTATTTTCTCCATACTTTCTTTTCCATAACAAACCACAACCAAACCATAAACTTTGCAACCCTAACATCCTGGGATGGTGGGTGGGGATCACCACGCTGGAGGGCCGCCCAGTGAGGTTAAAATGGCACGAACGTGACGTGCCCGCCTCCCACGTCACTGTGCCGCCCCCCCCCCCCCCCCCAGCGCCAAGGAGGAAGCGCACCCAGGCTCCGCCTGGGTCATAGGACACTACTGGCTACCCAGGGAGCCTGGGCCGCCCTGCGTGTCCACCATTATGAAACGCGTAGGTTAGGAGAAGGGTTTTAGCAAACATAGTTTACATGGCAGTGCTCCAGATTATATTATATATATATATTTTTATCATTATATTTTTATGTTTTTGTATATTTATTGTACTCTTACTATGGGTGATAACATATCTTATCCTTCTGATGTGTTTTTTTTTCTTTTTTGATCATTTAAATTGTGTGCAGTTTTTAAATATCTGTTTGATATGAGTATATTATTAGATAGGATTTTTTTTGATGATTACTGACCTTTTGTCTTTGTTTCTAAAAGGGATAGAAATGTGGGAGAAGTAGAATGAACAGTGGATTCAGATAATATTGGTATTCACTTATGTTGAAAATGTCTTCTCCAAATAGCATACTTGATGGTAGAAATGCATAATGGAGTTGGATAACTCTCCATAGGATAACCCGTCCCTTCCCCCTTAGCTAAAGACAGACTAGCAGCCTAAGATGGTATGACCCATTATACAATAAAATTCATCTAAACATAATTAAAAAAAAATGTATGTTCCTGTCTTACATGATTAGGGGATATTTCAGGGGGAATCCTCATTAGTCTCCCAAATGGCTCTGTTTTGTAGGATGCTCCCACATTAAAGTACAGAACTCTGTTTTCCAGGCCTGATTATGTCCCATTTTCTCTGTCTGTATTTCTCAAAGCCTAGGAGAAAAAATAGAAGCCTGGAGTGTCAGTTCTACAAAATGTTTGCCTGTGTAGAAAAATGTGCACACATTAATTGTATGTACTGTATCTTTTAAAATTACACACCTTACAGAATGGCGGTAACACTATATAATACTGCATAATTTTTCATGAATATAAAATGGTCTATAAACACATGAATTACTACGGTGGACCTTTAAGTAGTAGTTTTGCAAATTACTTTCAAATTTGCCGCAATAAAACTAGGAAAGCAGAATGCAACTTATGCTTATTAAAGGGACATGGAACATTTTGGGATTTCACTATTTCAATAATATGCCTATATACCTAGATTTTTTTTAGTTAATTTTATTATGAAGTGTATGCATTGGAAGGAGGCAGGCATTACATGATTAGGGGGAGGATGTTTCCTACATGGGAGGCTTTGTGCTTAAAATTCCCAAATCTACCTACAGATGTGTTTCTCTTTCTTCAACTGAGACACCTTATTAATCCGACTTCAAACTGTGCTAATGCAGCCCTTCATGATAAAACCCTGATATCCAAGCTATATGTCATACTCACGCCACATTCACATTTCTGAAAACCATCATGTAATAGTCTGGGAATCAGATACATATATGAGAAAACAACAACATTGTAGACTGGCAGGATGCAATTGCCTCTACATCAATTAATACTCAGATCAATGAAATGGATATACATTTCTTGGTATCTCCCTCCGGCAAGGCTTCACACCAGTTTTCCTATGGAAAATGGATGTGGAAAAATGTAACTTTATTTCATATATTTTGGTCTTGTTCTTTAATTTCCCAATTCTCCAGCTAATACACACAATTATCTTAACCACTGTACTAAAACCCCTATGATGCTATATGTTTTGACAAGACTATATTGTGAGACTATTTATTGGTTAGTATGTTTTCAGAAATCAAATTAGAAAGCTAACAGTGTTTGCTGCACCACACAGAATGCATTCTATTTTTGCAGGGTGATTGTGTTTTCTGGGCCTTTCAGTACGACAGCACAGAGAAAGTTTGCCCCTGGAGACAGAATAGGGGGAGGGGGCATTTGACCGGGCTATAGTGCTGGGGGAGTGATGGTGATGGCTGGTAGGAGGCGTTTGTAGGGAGGCTTTAAGAGGGTAGGTTTAGCTCCCTTTGGGCAATTGCGCAGGGGAAGACTAACTAGTTATCAAGCCCTCTCTCCCTGTGTTTAAGTACCGTATTTTTCGCCCTATAAGACGCACCTGCAGATAAGACGCACCTAGTTTTTAGAGGAGGAAAACAAGAAGAAAAAAAATTCTGAATCAAACACAAATACACTTCACACACAGATACACACCTACATTACACACAAATATATATATATATATATATATATATATATATATATATATATACACACACATACATACATACATATACACATACATACACATACATATACACATACATACACACACACATACATACAAATACACATACATACACACATACATATACATACACATACATACACACATACACATACATACACACATACACATATACACACATACACACATACACACATACACATACATACACATACACATACTGCAGCATTTGGGAGCCCTTGACCCTCCCTGACCCTCCTGATCCTCACCTTTCTTCTGATCTCAGCCCATCTTGATCTCACCCCAGCGCTTCCTACCAGCACTCCTCGTGTACTGCAGCGTCGCGTGTGTGACGTCACTAGGATGCACCGGCCGACGCGATGCATGCTGCTGGTGCTGTAGGAAGCGCCAATCAGGAGTGGGAAGAGATCAAGAGGACAGAGAGGCAGTTTTAAAAGGTATATTCGCCGTATAAGACGCACCAACTTCCCCCCCCCCCCCCCCCAGTTTTGAGGAAGAAAAAGTGCGTCTTATACGGCGAAAAATACGGGTAATTGTCACAGCTTGTACGGGGGTGCAGCATTCGCCTTAGGTGGGAGCTCATTGGTTTGGAAGGTATCCGGGCCTGGTGGGTCCCGAGGTCCTTTGGGCACGGGGTTCCATTGGGCCTCTGGGAAGGTGAGCTCCTTTCCGCTGGCGTGTTATGGTTGTATATAGATATGTTATCATACGTTATGATAATAAAAGCTGTGGCCTGGTTATATCCCAGTCAATGTCTTGCGTCTTTGTTGGGTTGGGTCATGTAACACTTAAACGTACCTTGTCACATATACTTAGGTCAAGGACAATTAGAGGATTAGAAAACTCCATTAAAAGATTAATACTAAATATGTCATAAACATTTTTTCATTTGGTTTTCAGTGCTCTGTTTGGTGACGTAGGGCAGCACTGATAAATTCCATGTCCCTTTAACAGAGTTTGGCTGCATGAGCCAAAAAAGATGATCTGTTCTGCAGTTTGACACATTTTACACAACAGGAGTGAAAGTGCGCAAAAATCATTTATAAGTGCTTCTTTGTCTTATGACCTTCCATTAATTATGTGTATTGATATTTTATAATTGTTTGGATAACTTACAAAAATGCAAAGCATCCACGTTATATAACAGTTAGATTGCCAAATGGCCTGAGGTAAATACCTTTTAGAGAAAGCTGTCAAGTCTATGTGTGTTATAATAATTATTTTCCGGTAACATAACTAAACATTATGAGCTTGTTCTTTTCTATCTCTTTATGCCCTCTGGGTTTATAGTAGGAACACACTGTTCCATGAAACCCATAGTTGTCAAATTATTGCCCCACAAATTAACACGACCACCTGTCTCACTTAGTGTCATATAGGTCTTTAGTAATTCTAATTTGGTAATTGTTTAAATATAAAGTGCTATTACAAAAAGCTGTTGTCAATTGACCACATTATATGAATTCTTGACACTACAGAATGCTGCCCTGTAGGTGTATCTATGTGTTTAAAAAAAAAACAGAAGACCAAACTATGGAGTCAATTCACCAATATACATATATGGGCTCAGAAGGGGTGTCATTTGCAATTGTTCTCTATAGGAAACAAGGGCAATTTCCACCTAAAATTAAGTCTCTTTTATATTAAGAAAATCATTGAATGAAAAACTTTATCATCCCATAAATAATGCCGCTATTGTACTCCCCCTGCCAGATCAAGTTAGTGTAAAGCACTTGAAAAACTATTAAGTAACTTGAAAAACTTTTAAGTAACTCTTTTATATTAAAGAGCACTTCTAAAGATTAACTATCTATGTAAAAGTTATGAAACTTGTCTAGTATGCCAGTTACTCCTCCATTAGCCACATTAAATTCCAAGCCCGTATGTGCAACGTGAGACCCCCAAAGGCTGCAGGCTCGAAATTTGTCCGAGTTACAGAGCTATTAAATTAGAAAATGCTGCAAGTTACGGGCTTGAGACGCAAACCCGCAAACCATTAGTTGAACGTTGGATGCGAGGCCGTGAAAGTGATGAATTATCCAAACCCGTAATTACAGGTTTAGATGGAGCTAATGGAAACAGAAATCATCATCATTGCGTCACAGAAAGATGGAGCTTGGATTTCAAAGTCTTATGGGCTTCAATTACCCACATTCCAGATATATTGCAATTTTGATAAAGCCGTAAATATATGATATTCTATTACATGTGCGTTCTATTATATGTATTAACAGATTGATTACTGGGTTCGATATAACAGGGAAATTAAAAAATGAAATAAAGTATTTTTGGGGCTGATTTGTGAGCTTGAGAATGTTTTGCTATTAATTCTAAGACCTAACATCACTTTCCCTGTTAATAAAAGTACAGTGGGGTGTGTATATGTGCATTTAAAGTGCTACGGATAGGACTTTACCCGCCTAGCGGGTCCGCTCTAGCACTCATTGGTTTCTTGGCTCCATTTGCGGGTTACAGGCTTGAACGCCAGTGAATTTGTTGCAATTTAATAGCATGATTGGAAACGTAACAGTTACGGGCTTGACAGATGAAAGGACTTGCGAGCACGCAGTTCAAATTTCCAAGTCCCGTAGCCTTTTCTCACCCTTACCCCGCAAGTCGTTGGTGGGTTGCTTTACGGGTCTAATTTAATAGCAGTAATTCCTGCGGGCTACGCTACGGACTGCGGTTTTCAACGTTGATGGTATTTAATGTGGCTGCAAGTTTGTGGAGCATGGAAGCTGCCATTGTAAGATATTTTTCTATCACTGACACAAAATGCTGAGGTGATCGAATTTAAAGTCCGTACAGGAGCCAATTAAACTGCAGCTGAGCTCTAAGGTGTTACATTCACATTCATAATATGTGCTTTTCAGAAATTTGCATCCCCAATTATTGACCTTATAGCAATAGAAGAAAATGCTAACATTGTTACACATATTGTAGAACTTCTGTAAGTGAACGCTTTCATATAAGGTCAATGTTTGTCTAGGTGAAGGTTGCCCTTTAGGCACCTCGCAACGTCTGCGGTGGTTGATGAATCCCCCATATCCTCACTCTAATCCAAATATATTTCCATTAAATGTACATAGAAGAGCTTTGTAAACCATGACGTGAAGATATATGATAGCAATATTTTATTGTATTTTTATGTTTAACATTACATTTACATTACTTTTTTCTTTGTTGCATCCAGATGTGGGCATTTAAAATGTTTCAAAGTGTGTTTTATTTAAAAAAAAAAAATAAGATTCCAGTGCTCAATAAACTGTTTTGGATATATACTTATATATAATATCATATTTTGCCCATTTTCAAATGTACTTATTCAACAACATATATCGAAAAATTGGGCCACGATGGCTCTTTAATTTATATTACACTAAAGCAAATGTTAAAGTTTACAGGCTATGAATTCAAAGTAATATGTTTGTCTCATCACTATTCTATCATAAGTAAAAAATCTGCATACATGGTAAATTTTGAGTTAACAGAAAGTGGTATCTTCAGTGGCTGCAAAGGGTTCACTGAGTTTGTAGCAGGTTTCTGCGGTAAATTGAATAGAAGACATCAAATATTTAGAGAACTGCCCTCACTGCTGCTGAGAACGTGTGATGTTGGTCCTTTTATTTCCATCTTCTGGCTATTGATTAAATAATCCACAGATAACACCTTCATTCTACAATAATTGTTTTCAATCTATGGCTTATGCTTCCAAATGACCGAGTAAATCAAATGCTGTATTCGGTCATCTGGAAGCATAAGCCATAGAACAAGTAATATAAATAACTTCTTTATCAGTTGTGATATATATTCTGGAATAGATGCATGGGTGGTGAGCAATGTTATTTGTGGAACACCTGAGATCTGCATCAGAGGAAGGAGGTTTGAGATTCAGAATTTCAAAAGTCAATGTTTTAATAAAAATAAGATATACTATTGTTTTGTCTTGTGCCTCCACTTCTTTTGTCATCATCACCAGTTTCTAGACCAGTCATTTTATAATTTTCCATGAAAACTGCTAACTCCAGAAATATTACAGTTTCATTTCCAACTTCCACTTTCGGTTTATCATGTCTGTGGCGACAGCCCCTCACTCAAAGACCAGGGCTGCTCAGCAAAGATACATTAGTATATGTCCAGGCTCTCTCATTCCCAGCCTCAGTAGTATCCTTGCCCAGTCCTAGAAGCAACAGCATCAATACCCCCCAAAAAAACTGACAAACTGGTGGCAGCAAGAGGGGGATTGGTGCTGTAGAAGGTGAGTAGCCAAATAAGACAAGACTGAAAAAAAGCCAGCCCTCGATACTCAGAATGCATTTGTGGCAAAGCTGCACCGCCTTCATGGGGAGCAAGGGGGTACCTGAGGACCCTGGGGAAGCCCAAGGAAGAACTTAGTTACAAGATTCTCGGTCCAATGCTAAAGATCTAGAGGTGGAGAGGAGGTACCGCCACCGGATTATCCTACTGGGAGAAGGAGGTGGTGTGGAATCTGTGATACATGAAGCAATGTTTGCAAAGGATATCTGAACAAAAATAAGATGTATATATAATGTACTCATGGTCACCGTATAAGGTGAAGCCACAACAACTCACAGAGACTTTCTTTAATTTGCTCATAGGGTTGGAGTAGTGTTAGGATTAGATTTAGGGGTTGGATTTAGGGTTAGGGTAGTGGCAGATAATAAGCTTTACGTAGTACAGGGGGGAATAATTTGCACTACCTCTTTTTTCCACTAGGGGTTGCTGTGGCACAACATTCAACTGCAGCGTTCAGACTGCAGATTCATAATGTGAAAGGACCTTCCATAGTGCTAAGTACAATAAATACATAAGCACAGTATACTACCCAATAGAATCACTGCATTTGGGTACGGATTTTAATACTATACAAACCTTCAAGCCAACAACAGCACAATGCAGAAATCCATAGAGCAATGTCTGAGCTCCTCCTTGCTTCCTTGTGCAGGGGACTACACATTCCACAATGCCTTGCTGCATTAACTGTCATCACAGATTGAAACAATGCATTAGCTGCCTGTAATGGGCCAAAACAAATTAGGAATTTTATGCTAATTTTAGCAGGGATTTTTAGGGGTGTTAACTCTCAAAATCAACTGCTTGCAAACTCAAGAGATTTAGCAAACGTTAGAGTAAGTTTAATAACGTTTATTTTCGTGCAAATTCTCCTCTATCAGATGCATTCATAGTCCATGAAACTTAAATATGCCTTTAATACAACCAGTGGCGGAGCTAGGGAATCGAGGACCCAGTGCAAAACACATTTTGCCCCCCAGGTACCAACTCACTCAGTACCCCTCCCAAAAACCCTTTTCCACAACATCTCCCCCCCCTTCCTATAACTGCACCCCTCCACAAGAACCTTTGCAATATATGCTCCCCCAAGAACAATTTCCAATTCCCATTGCTGCTCCCTTTCTCTCTTACCTCCGCCTGCATAAAGCACACATATATACATATACTATCTCTATATAGCAGTCAGTCCCTCTCAGCAGCCATCTTCACATAGCACCCAGTCCCTCTGAACATCCTATTCCATACAGCACCCACCCTCTTAGCATCCAATCCTACATAGCACCCAGTCCATGTCAGCAGCCATCCCCCTCAGCATCCATCCCCACACAGCATCCAACCACTCTCAGCACCCTCACAAAACCAATGCCCCTTGCAACTCGTCGTTAATTATTTCCAGAAGTCACGACGAGTGCCAAACACGATGAGTACAAAGTTCCATATAGAGTAATGTAAATACATATATACAGGTTTTTTTTTATTCGTTTCCGTAATTATTAAAATAATTATAAAAAAAAAAAAACACCAAACAGTTACCTCATATTAACATTTCCTGTATTATATACTAGTACTGTTAATACATGGTCACGGAGAGTCGGACACTGAGCAGCATCTAAATACAGTGTTTGCTATTAGTGTTCGCTATGCTGTAATATATGATCTGTGTATAAATTTGCCAATAAAGACATTCCATTTAAACGCTTACGTCAACTTACACTTATACCTTCGGGACCAATTACCAGTGTAAATAGGGAACCTACTGCATTTGGATGTTGTCACCAAACTGTGTGACCTCTCCAGAATAGGCAAAACTAGAAATGGACACCAGAGGGAGATCTAGCAAAAAAACACAATAAGGAAAAGACATAAACAGACAAGGTGTATAGATGTAAGAAAATCATAAAAAATAATGAAATATAGGAAATTTAGTGCTGGGTTGACTGACGATACTAAAATATAAATATCAGAAAGAGGTTGGCTGAAACAAAAGCAATTATATGAATATGATTTGATCAAAATGATATAAATCAATATATAAATAAAATTACATTTAAAAATATATATATATATTATATGTGTGCGTGATCTTTTATCTATATTCTCTATTTATGAATCAATTAAACTACTATTCTTACATACAAATATATATAATTCATTTCTTGTGATTGACTAACATATTTTCTCTTTCTTTTATAAAATGCCACAGAGGAATGATGATACAGTATAATTTCAATAACATATGTGGGATCTCAGATATGTTTGTAAGAAAAATTATATAAATATAATATCTTTAAAATATTTTTTAAAAATTATTCTGAAAGCAGTAGAAATAAAAGAGTGATTTAGTGAACTATTACATATTTGGACATTAGTAATCTGCTCAAACATATATATTTAGTACACCCTCAACCACCTCTTCTTAATTTATCTGATCACCTCAATTTTACTTATCACTCATGAAAATATTAAATAGTTTAAAAAAGTGAAAACCTCTACATATGTGACTCATGGGCCTAACTGTACAGTATATAGAAATATGTGTTTTAGCAAATTGATGTAAATCCGTTATAGAAAGAACATAAATAACAGAAGGTTTTCTAATATTACCCATGGAAAGCTATTCTTCCCATGATGAGAATCCTCCATAGACATTTTATGCCTGGTCACACTATTGTACACTATTGTACGGTACTGTATAACTAGGATTATCACCATTGTCACTAGAGGGCACTATGGCGCTGTGATAGTGTTATTTGTGCAATTTCCTGATTTAATAGCCTTGCAATACCTTCCATATACATTTTATCAAACATGCCATGCTAAAAATGTAATTTATATACATAATAAAATTATATAACATGTATAAATGCTAACCTGCTAGTTATAATATTAAGTCAATATTTTAACTATGCCAAAAAAATACTGTTCACAATTAAAAG
This sequence comes from Discoglossus pictus, assembly GCA_027410445.1. Taxonomy (NCBI): domain Eukaryota; kingdom Metazoa; phylum Chordata; class Amphibia; order Anura; family Alytidae; genus Discoglossus; species Discoglossus pictus. Next base: position 497,931,321 of record CM050163.1, on the reverse strand, counting down.
TTATGTAAATTTTTTTTTTTATTTCTTCTTATTTCATCAACCCAAAATAAACTTGCCATTTTTGATTATGCATTGTTAATTCAAATAAATGAGTCCAAGCTTCTTGTATGTCATTTGCTGGCACACTGTCATGAAAACATTTATGGAATATAAAAGAATCACACAATATTTGTAATTTGAATGCATTAAATTGTTGACTCTTTGATATTTTTAGGGTGGGATATGTGTTTAATGCAACATCATAGCAATATTTAAATATATAATTTAGTGCTTATGTCCCTTGCTTTGATGTGGAACATTAAATGCCTACCTAATGTATGCTCTGTGCATTAGGTCAGCAGGGAATAATTGCACACACGAGATTATTCCCAATAGGTTTTAATTTGTGAATCAGTGGGAAGTCACTTTGTGCCCACGGTGCTAAATGGCCTGAGCATGAGCAGTTACATGGAAGGCTATAGCTGCAAACATGACCATCGCATATTAAATACTGAGCAATGGTAGCCCCTGATTACATACTTTAATATTATAATGTTTTATATGTCTTTATCCGAAATGTAAGTTTATCAATACTGAATATTATAAATGTTGTTATATATTCTAACATAAATACCCAATGCTCTGTGCATACATCCAAGCATGTATCAATTAAAGGGACAGGGAACACAACTGTTTTAAAAAGTTATTTTTGCATGAAAAATATTAAGTAAAACCTGTTTCAATTTCATTGAATCTAACCGGAAATGCAGAGAGCATACTGTAATCTGTAGATCACTCTGGCTGGCAGAGGGCAGGTACCCATCAGCAATTACCTTTATTTAAAAAATATTTCCTTGTCCCTTTAATATATAATATACTCTTTATATCTGAAAACCTACTGTAGTGTACATCTACTGGGTTCTTGGAGGACCACCTGGATCCTGCTGAGCATCTGTGCAGACCACCTACTGAAATGTCTGCTTGCTTCTTAACAGTTACAATGCACTGTGCTATATTGTATTATAGCTTCTGCACCTACAAACCATGGCATCTAGTATTTATGGCTAGCCACTACTATTTTATTATATTTTATTAATCACAGTTGTGCTGGGGGCCAAGTAAACAGAGCTCATGTGCATCTGGTGGCTCAGGGACCACAGATTGGGACCCTTTGCACTAGTATATGGTTGATGTGGATTCCTTAGCCCAAGCTTTTTCTTGTTTAAAGAACCGCTGAAACGCCATATTGATGCTGTGCTCTCTTGAATGTCTTGACTTGCAGAATGTTTTATTTAGTTTAAAATAAATAATTAGTCTTTAATTTATAACTATTGTGTTTCATTTCACTTTAATGCTGAGTTTTTTTGTCTTTGTTCCCAAAATAATTACAAACCTTGGATAAGTGGAAGGAAATATGGATTTAGATAAGCGCTCAAACCTTTCCTGTTATCTGCCCTCCCATGCTGCAGTGTGCTCGAACACCACACCTCAGCCCACTGGGCACACTATGTTCTTATGGTTAGGTTTAGGATTTAGAGTTAGGATTTAGGGTTAGGGTAGTGGCAGATAACCGGTTCTAAATACCAAAAGAGTGGCATGCGCAGCAGCGGGCATATGCAGCTGTGGCGGGCAGATAACAGTAAAGATCTCTTATCACTTATGTTGAAAACCTTCTCTCTAAATAGCACACTAGCAGCAGAACTCGGATCTATCCTGCTAAGTGCACGCACGGAACGGGTAGCCTCCTGAAGTACTCCCTAAGCCCCTAACCCCCTACACGAGTAACTATTATTATTATCTTTATTTATATTGCGCCAACATATTCCGTAGCGCTGTACAGGGGTTTAGTACATGGCAAAAAAACAAACTTAACACTTTATAAAGAATGGAGGGCCCTGTTTTTGAGCTACACGAGTAACTGGCCCTAACCCCCTACACCAGTTACCGGCCCTAACTCTAAACCTAACCCTAAGCCTCCTACACCACTTACCGGCCTTAACCTTAACCCCTAATCACTTACCAGGCACTTACAGACAGCTACATTGGGACGTCCACATCGCCCTTCCCAGCGCTGAAGTGTGCGTGCACATAACAGAATAGGTCCAAGAACTCTACAGAAGTGTAAACCCCTCAGGCAACCATCCCCCTGCAACTATACAGACTACCAGTCTAATATGGAGTCTCTCATAACAATCTTCTAAACATAACATTGCTCTACAAGTACTTTGCTGTTCCAGTCTTCAATACCTGCTAATGCTGCTATTTTGTTACAAGCATGTAAAGGTTTAACACACTTTTAATTGTATTAATTAATATGACCACCATGTAAGCACCTTTATCCATACACTCTGCTAGGCAAGGCTACTGTGTTTGTCTCAGCAGACTGCAAATTCTAATGAAATAAATGTATATGTGAATATTGAACTTGAGCTGTGGAAGTTTCCAGCACCAGCCCTCTCTCTCCCAGTGTGTCTCCCTTGCTCACTGTCCCCCCTCCCTGCACAATGCAGTAACACTTTTTTTCAGATTACTTTGCATACTCCCTCCCCCTCACACGCTGGGCTCTGTATCCAGACATGAGGGAGGGTTTGTGTACAGTCAGCCTCCCTCTCTTGGCTGCACCTCCTCAAACCTCCAACACCTCAGTGTGAATGAAGCCAGGCAGACACAGTCACAGGCTGCTACTACTCTCACTGTGTGGTAGCTCCTTGCCCCTCCTCCCAAAGCCCATGTGTCCTGCAGGAAGCCAGAGATATAGCCCAGGACTTCTCCTCTAGCCACAGACTGCAGGCCAGCTGCCCAGCACTGCACACTCCTGGATATAACATTGCAACCCATGCAAGAGGATCCATCCCTGGCTGCTATTGTGTGATCTGCACACACTGACATGATACCCAGTGAGCTGAGCTGTAAGTCTTTATCATTTATTGCACTATTTTCCAAAATCTTCTTCAAGATCTGCACAAGCTGACATGATACCCACATGATGCACTTTCTTCCATGCATACTTGCTTACACTGTGACAACAATCATTGTATAAATTGTGCTTATAAGATGATCACACTGGCCAATGCTTGCAGAACACTGAATAATTATGATTATAGTGAGATTGGCATCTCTGAAAAATATTACTTTTTGGAAAGAACAATGCAGCATTGTTACATAGTGTAATCTTATTTTATGGCTGTAAAATAGCACTTAAGCTTTTTCACATAAGTGTAACAGGGCTGTTTCATTGCAATATAATAATAATTGCACTTTATGGGTGTTGTTTTAATTGTTACAGTATCTGTGATGATTCAAATTACAGTATATTAATAAGGGGAGGAGCGAGTTTGAATGAGAGCGGCTGTGTGTCCCTAATCAGCCTCCTTGTGTAGCTTGCCCATCTGCCTAAATAAGTATGCATGGCATATAGGATCTCTGGAGTTAATTAAGATCTGTTAGTACAGTTGAAAACATTTAGCAGCATATCTTTAGAGGAAAAACTAAAAAACGTATATTTTCCATTTAGAGTATGACATATAAGCTCTTAAACATATGGATTTTGCTATATTCTAATGTTTTCGTTTATATGTGTGTGTGTATGTATATACGTGTATATATATATATATATATATATATATATATATATATAGACATTCAAATGGAGTTACAAATGTAATATTCATTATATATATATATATATATATATATATATATATATATATAAAAATGAATATTACATTTGTAACTCCATTTGAATGTCTAATTATATACGGTATATATTGTGTGTGCTTACTTCCATAGAACAATGTGTAGTCTTTATATATGTAAATGCCATGATACAGAATAGCTTTATGATATTCACACCCACATATTTGGAATTGTCTGGCTCCTCTGACAGATACAAAATTCATACCTAAATCTGTCTGTTCTGTTCATGTCCCATCCAATGTATTGGACCCAAATTGGTTAATGAGACCGCCATTAATTCTGATGTTTTAGGGACAGTACATGGTTTGTGGTGGTTGGACCATGTGTGCTAAGTAGATACAAGGTTAGCCTTTCTTTGCAATGCCTTACACGTGCCGCATATTCAGCTGTCATGTTTTGTTAGTACAGTGTGCACCAGCCTGGAGTCCGCACACTGCTGAGACAGTAGCCTTGCCTAGCAATGTGTACCGTATACAGTCATAAAATCTATATGCCCTGTTGTGCAATAACATACTTGCCCTGGATTTAAATGATCAGCAGTGTTTGATCTGGTGTATTTCCACACAAAGGACTTTAGTGAATCTCTTGCATATTCTCAACTAAGTTTCTTTTCAAAAAACTATTTCCAAATTGGGTTTTGTATTAGTTCTGTGGCTCAATTCTGAAGACATCCAGTATAATAAAGATAAAAAATAAGAGTATTGTACTATACAGGAATACCTACGACTACTTAAAATGTTGAGCTTCTGAGAGATGCAACACTTTTTTTTTTTTAAAGTCACAAGCAACACTTGTGACCTACAAATGTCTTATTGTTGATTTTCTGCTACTTTGATGCACTTTAATAGAGAAGGATTCACTAAACATCACATGAGGCTGCAGTATGCTTTTACAGAAGGTTTTTTAATCTACCCAGTAGTCTTGTTTAAGAAGATTGTGTTGGCCTTACTTACAGCAGCCTGCCTGTATACTCATATTACACCTATTTATATTGTGAATAAATCATGTGGTTATAATGCAGAAAAAAATGACCCCTTGTGAAGTAATGTGCATCTTCCCATCACATACGGTCTACAATCACACTATATGTAACATACTTTGACTATATGTTAGTAAGATGACCGATTTTAATGCCAATTACCAAGCATATGTTGATTCCGATGTTTTACAAAATGAGGGTTGCCTAGTATCCAACATATAAATGTTTAATGTATTCAGTTTGAAGGCTGTAGACAGCATCTCAGAGTAGCCTTGAAGTCAGATACACTTGCACATTCCTTGGCTCCTGCTTTGGTTATAAATTCAGACTGTCAGATACATTTCTTTTAATGTTGTCTTACATGCGAAACACTCTCGTTGTGTTGTCTAGTGGGGCCAATTTTATTTGCCTACACCTGCAGTTCCTTTTTAATTGATGGCAGAGGGGTTTGCAACAAACCATTTGTGAATGGAAATGAAATATAAGTTTGTGCATTATAAAAAAGGAGTGACGAAGGAAGTAAATTTAATATATTACTGTTCATAGAATATGCATATTTTGCAAAGGGGTAAAAGGAATTGACGAGTGAAATTATTTGTATATATCAACCCAAAAGGATTTGGGAACTGTGCTTGTGTTGGCTCATCAGCTAGACTGAGAGACCTGTGCGTTTCCGATTCATACTTTCCACATTAGCTGCCTTAGCTTAGCTGTTTAGTGTCTCTTGTAGATCTGTCTCACATTAAGCTAATTAAATATACACAGGGGATTTGCAAGAACATTGTTATCTCCAAGCAACAGTTCATGATCTCAAATGTAATCCTCTGTTGCTAAACATCTTCAGAGCCTGACACATGTAAACAGCGTTTGCCATGGATTTCATGTGCTACTAGATCTTAGTGAGCTTATAATAAACATTAAATGATGATAGTCTAATATCACCTAAACATTGCCTTTCAATAATATGTTATCTGTTAACGTTTGAATGGCTATTGCTAAATTGTTGATGACATGTCTTGACATGTCCTTCAACAATGTTGCCTTATCTCTGAAAGAGGTGCCATCTAAATGGGACCAAATTCAACTAATGATAGTGATAGTTGCTTAGTAGGATAGTTGTAAATTACTAGTTTGAAATTAGGCGTTGAAAGTATTCTTGGCAATGCACTACAAAGTATGTAGTAATTTAACAGGTCCTATCTCTCTTTTATGCTGTGATTATATTGCAAATCTAGCTATTTCAGAGACCCTACTTTGATGTACATTATTTGACTTCTTCCTGTGTGGCTTTTTCCACGGGATAATTTCCATATTCCACAGCACCAATCCAACTTGCTCCTTTCAAAACTAACATATTCTATAAGGCTCTATAAAATATTTCCCCTAACAATCTAATCCTCCACCTCATTTAATCAATCCTTTTCTTTAATAATGAAATTTACCCGATATTAATCTGGATTATAGATGACTCGGAGGTTATTTATGCAGCCCTCCAAGTGAAAACAGTTGCCCATCACTGATCTATTGACTTATCATCATCATCATTATTATTAAGTTATTGTTAGAGAAAGTAAGCTTTTTTTCACTCTTCAGTGTTGTGCACCAGTACAGATGCACGTCAAGATGCGCACACATAAAGTCTCGAAGTGTTCCTCTCCTGTAAGATCTATTCATGATATTTCTTGTTGTGTTTGTGATGTTTGCATTCTGTCAAGTGTGTAGTGTGTCAGCTGAAAGTCAGGGGAGGTGTGAGAGAAAACACAGGCTGACTATTCTGCTGAGCTCAGGTCTGTAATGTGTCTCTAAGAAAGCTGATGAACTGGTTTTTCAGGGCTTCATGAATGTTGAGCAATACCTTAATGTGTTTTAAAGTCCCTTAAATGACTGTATTTTAGCTAAAGTACATGCAATTAAATGTGAACTAAAGATTTGTTTTAAACATTTCTATAATATATATATATATATATATATATATATATATATATATATATATATATATCAATTATTTTTTAATTATTAAGTTAATTACCATACTTGACAGTACATTTATTCCAATTTACTTTCATTCTCTGTCTAGTCTTTAGATACCTACAAAGTCATTGCTAGGCTATTGTCATAATATATATATATATATATATATATATATATATATATATATATATATATATAATACTTGTCATGGGAACTATATGTCTTTAAATTGGAAATATTTAATGTTCTTTTTTTATTATGCCATCTTCCTGAATAAATAATCCTGAAACCTGTTTTGTCTACTTATAGGAGTGAAGAAAATGTCAGTCAGCATACATGAGAACCGCAAGTCCAGAGCTAGTACAGGCTCAATGAATATCTACTTGTTCCACAAGTCGTCCTATGCAGACAGCGTCCTTACGCACCTAAACCTATTACGCCAGCAATGTCTATTCACAGATGTTCTACTCTTGGCAGGAAGCAGATCTTTTCCTTGCCACCGGGCTGTCCTTGCTGCTTGCAGCCGATACTTTGAGGCCATGTTTAGTGGTGGACTAAAAGAAAGCCAGGCCAACGAGGTAAATTTCAATAATGCCATCCATCCTGAAGTTCTAGAACTCCTTCTGGATTATGCATATTCATCCAGAGTTATTATTAATGAAGAAAATGCAGAGTCCCTTCTAGAAGCAGGGGATATGTTAGAATTTCAGGACATCAGAGATGCCTGTGCTGAGTTCCTGGAGAAGAACCTTCATCCAACCAACTGTTTAGGCATGTTGCTTCTGTCTGATGCTCATCAGTGCACTAAGTTGTATGAGTTGTCTTGGAGAATGTGCCTCACCAATTTCCAAACCATCTGTAAAACTGAAGACTTTCTCCAGTTACCTAAAGAACTGGTGGTACAGCTTCTATCCAACGAAGAGTTGGAAACTGAGGATGAGAGGATGGTGTATGAGACAGCAATGAACTGGATCAACTATGATCTAAATAAGCGGTACTGTTACTTGTCTGAACTGCTACATACTGTCCGATTAGCTCTCTTACCGGCAATATATCTCATGGAGAATGTAGCAATGGAGGAGCTTATCATCAAGCAGAAGAAAAGCAAAGAACTGGTTGAAGAAGCTATTCGATGTAAATTAAAGATATTGCAAAATGATGGTGTTGTCACAAGCTTGTGTGCTAAGCCTCGAAAAACTGGGCATGCTCTGTTTCTTTTGGGCGGACAGACTTTCATGTGTGATAAACTATATCTTGTAGACCAAAAGGCAAAAGAAATCATACCTAAAGCAGACATCCCAAGTCCTCGCAAAGAGTTTAGTGCTTGTGCCATTGGCTGTAAAGTCTACATCAGTGGTGGCAGGGGCTCAGAAAATGGTGTTTCCAAAGATGTTTGGGTCTATGATACACTTCATGAAGAGTGGTCAAAAGCTGCACCTATGCTTGTGGCAAGGTTTGGCCATGGATCTGCTGAACTAAAGCATTCTTTGTACGTAGTAGGAGGCCACACTGCTGCTACAGGTTGCCTCCCTGCCTCACCCTCTGTGTCTTTAAAACAAGTGGAACAATATGACCCAATATCCAATAAATGGACAATGATTGCACCTCTACGAGAAGGTGTGAGCAATGCAGCAGTGGTCAGTGCAAAGCTTAAACTATTTGCATTTGGAGGCACAAGTGTTAGCCATGATAAGTTGCCCAAAGTCCAATGCTATGATCCCTGCGAAAACAGATGGACAGTACCAGCCACTTGCCCACAGCCTTGGCGATACACAGCTGCTGCTGTACTTGGAACTCAGATCTTTATCATGGGTGGGGATACTGAATTCTCAGCCTGTTCTGCCTATAAATTTAATAGTGAAACATATCAGTGGACTAAGGCTGGAGATGTGACAGCCAAACGAATGAGCTGTCATGCTGTAGCATCTGGTAATAAACTGTTTGTGGTTGGAGGCTATTTCGGGATTCAGAGATGCAAAACATTGGACTGCTATGACCCAACTCTTGATGCATGGAACAGCATAACTACAGTACCTTACTCCCTTATCCCAACAGCGTTCGTCAGCACGTGGAAACACCTTCCTTCCTAAAACACTGCACACTGGCACGGTAAGGAAACTCTGTTTATGGAAAAGAACATAGATGCTGCCAGAACCTGCCTTTAAAAAAAAATTATTCTCAGTGAAAGACATCAGTCAGTAATATTTGTAGAAAAAACATAGTTATATACTTCCAAAAGTTTCCAGCATGACTTAAAAATACAAATGGCTTTTTACATAAGAAGTGTGATCTGAGACTTAGCAAAGTTACATTAAAAGATATTCAGAAAACCTGAAGAATTGTGGATTTGAGGGTTGATAAATAACTTAAATTCAGTTTTATTATACTGTTATGTCCACAAATGTATAGGAATAAAATGGCACTTTCATGACCCATGCATGATCCATTTAGGCTAGGTAATAAAATAACGGACACAACAACTGAAGTTGGGAGAAACAACGGGCCACAGCTTTATTAAAACAATTGTAAACAACAAACCATAACTTATTTAAATGAACTATTTTAGTCCTTTCTTTCCGGGGGGGGAGCCCGGCCACGAACAGTGACCTCACGCTTTGAGCCCTGCCCAAAGCCCCAATGCTTATCTTTAAGCACGCCCTGTGAGGTGGGGCCCCCGCCCACTTAGGCCAATGGGCCGGGCAACTCACCTCCCGCCTAGTCATAAATTAACAATAAATAACATACAATAGCCTCTTCTCCAAAATTCTTTAGACAAAATATATATATATATATATATATATATATTTTTTTTTTTTTTTTTTAAAGAATACTCCATTTTACATTTTTTAACAACAAATTACAGGGTGGGTGGGATTTCAGTCTGGAGACCGCGCTGTACTAAAAACGGCGCGAAACGGGCTTCCCGACACGCCCCCGGCGCACCTGATTGGCTGACGTGCCTCGCAGGCTCCGCTGGGTCACGCGACGCTACGGGCTGACCCAGGGAGCCTGTGCAGCCTCCGCGTCAGTTTATGATTACTTGCCAATGCTTTCTCCCACTTTGTATTTATCCAGCCAGGCCACGTGGGAACCATCAACTTTTTTTTTCCTAAGCACCAATAGCCCCAATGAAACTTCTAATATTTAAAACCTATATTAAAATATATTTTAAAAGCTTACTAGTCTTTTAGATAGCTTCCATATGTTAGAAAATTAATGTGCATCAGAATTACAAAAAAATGTAAATATTTATTTACATGATGCTGACTACACACACCACAATCTTACTTACATAATGCTGACTACACAACACCAACATTTTTATTGTACTGCCTTGGGCATGGGTAGTTAGAGACATTCACAAGGTCACATGAACAGGAATGTGGAACTTGCTCTGCGCCTTCTTTAGAGTGTCCTGCCAGTAACCTGCCCACATGATTTAGGGCATCTTCAACTCTTGTGTTTTTTTTGGACTCGCTCATTGCAGGTGCCTCATTCCTGCATTACTTTAGCAAACAACTTTACCAAAAGTATGCTGAGCGCTTAAACCAGGCACAAACATTTCCGATTTGCTTGTAGATAGTGTAAATATAACCGAGGCCCAAACACAACTTCCTCATTCTCTCTGTATTGCTAACGGTTGTCTGGAGTGCTTGCGTGGTTTCCCCTGCACACTCATTTCTATTGCTCAGTGTTTGTCATGTTCATTATTAAGAAGTCTGGCCCATGACAGATATTCATTTGAAGTTCACTAAGTGATATCACATGAAACTACACATATTTAGTTCTTTCTTTTCCTATTCTTCTTCATCCTGAGGGCAGAGGCGTGCCTCAGTTCTGCAGAATTAGTATGAGGCCTAGGAATGTTGACCTGTAAGCCTGGTTTATTTACAAGTTGGTCTTGTGAACAAGGAGTTGATAACTATATCTTTTTTTTAAAATTAAAGCAGGGGTTGACAAATTTAAATGACATGTATGAGATAAGTTAGGAGCCAGTCAAACATTTTTAGGAGCTAGGCAATGAATGTTATATATGTATTCAATACATATTTGTATAATAGCTACAAAGTTAGGAACGAGCAGTACTATTTAGGAGCTGTGTATCCTTCCACTGAAATCTTGTAGTTTTAACCTGATCTTTAGGTTCGTATTTATACCATATTTTTTAAATTGTGGTGGAGCCTGGGGTACAATGCTTTGCAGCTGCCTCGTTGCTGCACAGCTTTGGCGATGGAAGGTAATTTACTTTAAATATGGTCCCCACGCTACCACAGTTACAGTGTCTCTCTTTAAATGTTGTGTATGTGTGTTTTTGTATTAACAAGGACACACATTACTCTTTATTATGACTGTTTATTATGACTCATATCATTAAACATTAATCCGATAAGGAAAAGAGCCGTCACATAGCGTTAAACAGAAAGCCAAAGAGCAACAGGATTCAACAAATAAATATTAAACGTTTGCTAAAACGGCCACTTGGGTAGTATTCCAGTTGCTCAATAGCTGGCTCCTTACCTTTGTAGTTTATACATGTATTTTTATATATAATCTATAAAAAGGCTCCTAAAAATGTCTGTCTGGCTCCTAACTAGCCTGGCTCCTAAGTTTACGTCAATTTGTCAACTCCTGCTGGATAGAAAGTGTTGTGTGTGTATATATATATATATATATATATATATATATATATATATACTGCTTTTTCTAGGACTATAGTGTCAGCATAGTGCTCCTTTTTAAATTAACAATCTCATATTTTTATTCACACAGCTAATGTGAACTTACCTGCTGTAGCTTATAGGATTTACTAATTTGCTATCTTATATGTCATCACTACCCACTTAGAGCATTATAAATAATGACAGTGTTCAACATTGGGCTGTCAGAGAAATCTGAAATAATTTGTACAGTAATACAAAGCTTTGCTGAATTCTCTGTCGGGGTAGAGTTACAATTCCTTGAAGGTTAAAGGTTTAGGAATAATATGAGAGAGTACTACTGTACTAAATGAGTGGTGGACATATGAAGTCCCCTCTCATCTCAATAGGTACCAGTTAAAAAAAGTAATTAAATGAAAACATGCTTGAGTATAGTTTTAAAACAGAAATGAAAACTGGTTGAATTATTTTAGTTTTGTTTTCTGTAACCGCTATAAGATACTTATAACATTCTTAAGCATGTGTAGTAAGTGTGACAGTTCTAGGGCAGGCTATGGGTAATGTATTTGAAGTGGGTCAACACAGTATTAGCTGTCATATTTGCCTCGTTTTAAAAGCTTCATATTTTCACTGGGCAATTACTCAATGGGATAGATCCACTAAGCATTGTGAGTGTTGCAAAGTGCTTTACTAAGGCTACAGTGATTGATTTCCCCATAGGAAAAAGATACTACAACTTCCGGGACATTGCTGTGAAGCTTAGTGAATCTGGGGGATCTGAAAAGTCAGTGTATGTGGTAGCATGCTCTCCTCAAGATGCATTAAGTTTTACAAGGGCTCCAGAGCAGATAACTGCTTGATATATGTTTTATTTTTCTAAGGGGCAGATTGACTTGCAATGCTTAGTATATCTACTCCTCTGTCTGTCTTATAAACATGAATTTCACCTCAGAGATCCTTTGGTCAGCCATTTTTACATACATATCTCTATAGCCTTAACTTCCTTCTAGTGGAAAACCTCAGTTGAGCCTGTATGTTTCTTTCTGTAGATTTCTGGCCCTCAGGGGTAAGAAGCAGAGAGAGTCGTAGAGCTGTTGTGGGTTCATATTAATTCAATAGGCTGAAGGAGATTAAATGTCACACAAAGAGCTGGTAAAAGGAGTGAGGATTCAGTCTATTGTATATTCAAGTCTGCAGCCATAATTACAAACCCTCCCCCTCTGAGTACCCCATTAATGTTATAGGGGGGATTCAACTAGTATAAAAATTAAGGTCAATTGTGAAAAATGAAATTCACACTTTGATGTTCATATTTTAAGTAATAGTATATGTATATTAGGGAACAAAATAGTCTTGACCTGAAATAATGTAATATATGGGTGTGGGAATTTCCTGGAGCTAAGGTTCCTATAACATGCAGTGCTTGCTCCTAAATATGTTTCCAAAGGAGAATGCATCTCTATGATGGGCTTTCTTTTCTTAGTAATATCCTGTCTGGCTCTTCTAAAATCTTCCTAGCTTAAGTTTTTTCCCACCATATAATAAAACGACGAGCTTTCGAGAGATAATGTCTCTCTTTATCAAGTCAAAAAGCGATAAAGAGAGACATTATCTCTCGAAAGCTCATCGCTTTATTATGAATACGTTTGTCCAATAAAAAAGGTATCACTATTCACTGCAATACTCTGATTATTAAGATATGTGAGCACCCAGAAGGTTTAAGTCCAGGCCATGCACTTGTGATTTCGACCCTTTTTTATTGTATTTTGTCTTTAGTGGATATTTTTAAAGGTCTCACAACTTTCATTTGGCCAGACGTGTAGAATCTCAGGCACCCATCATTAGGAATTCTCAAAATAGTTCTTTCAATTAAGACCTTGTATGGCTTTATGCTGTGGTTTTGTAAGTTAGTAATCTTGATATTTGCTACAAATAGCCACAGTTTACGTTCAAACACATTTTCTGCCTTTTTTATCATGATGAAAGTAAGCATTGTTTCCTTTATTTGTCTCCCCTGCAGACACTGGACCTCAGCTGTGAAGATTCCAGGCCAGCTCTCAGATAATGAAGACTGAAAGACTCTAGACTTGAAGGATTTTGTAAATTAACCCTTTTCATCCATGATCTAAGGGAAAACAAACTGAAAAACTCAAACATCAGTATTAAGCACAGAGTCTGCTACAAACAAGAGCAGCATTTTAAGGTTGGGTTTTGATTTTTCAAAGAAGAATAAAAAGAAAGCTAAACTTAATGTGAATAACATTGCTCTGGAGCCATAAGGACAACACTGTTTGTGGAAAAGCATGTCACCTGAATCTACACAAGCTTGACTTGTCAGCAGCAGCTGCAGGGGAGGCTTTAAGCAGCTGAGATCTTACCATGCATGAAGATTCAACACAAATGGGCAACACAAGGGGGCGTCCGTTTAACTCTTGTTTATTTCATTGTCAGCATTAAAATTGTAGAAACAGAAAAAAAAAAAAAACTGAACAAATATTGGATGTTTTACACCCAAATCCCAGAGCCATTTCACTTACTATTTATACGGACTCTTTTTCTGAAAACATTCCATGTTGTCTATTTATTGTCCTGTGCTGTCTGCATGCTGATACAATGCCTGTAGTTGTATTCACATGTGAGATGCCTGAATGAATGAATGAGTGTGTGTTTTGGGGACTAGCAGCAATGAGGAAGGAGCACCAAGAAACCATATATTACAGACTTATATAGGGACCTGGATGAAAAATTGAAAACTCTAAAATGAACATGTTTACTTAAAGGACACTGTTGAAATAATGGCCAAAATCTTTGTAGAATTGAAAAAAAAAACACTTTAATGTACCACCTATTTATATTCAATGATATACAAGTATGGTAGTCAACATTGTTGTCTTATAAAGACTTTCTTATCTGCTTATCTACCGTTCTTGGAAGTTCGGTTATTGTTTGTAGTATAAAAGTGCAAATAGCAATTTGCACTTTTATGCAATGAGTACTCAAGGTTCCTAAGAAACTTATACTCACAGACGGAAGGCAAAATAAGATTAGAGATGTCCATGCCAGCATATAGTTGCATAAATAGGTAATATAATTTTATTTTTTTACCATGATACAATTTTTGATCAATTCTTGTTTCTTTAAAATACCAAAATAAAAATATTGGACTATAGTGTCTATTTAAAAGATGCAGCCTTTCTTTTACAATCTGAAAAATATTTGAATTACTAAAAAAAGGTATTGTTACTGGTTACATAACCTGGAATATGAAAAGAAAGGTCTAAATTCCTGATATTGTTGTTGGCTGCCATATTGTTTTGCTACCAAGAAGTTATACTGAACACCAGCTATAGCAAAGTTTCTGAGCTGAAAACCATTACAAGATTCCTCCTGACTTAAACAGCTTTCTCAGCACAAACAGAAAAAAAAAATCTGTAGCCTATGTCAATATGACGTGAATACTTGTATCAACAGTTTTTACTTAAAATAAATCTCCATTTTTATCTATCAAGGCTGCTTTTGATTTCAATTGGTTATATCTATCTATATATATATATATATATATATATATATATATATATATATATATATATATATATATATATATATATATATATATATATATATATATATATATAAACCAGTGTGTTCTTTGCTTGTTTGAGAGAATCAATTTGCCGTGATAATTGTGGGTTAGGCTTAGAAGACTGCAGAGTGGTTACCACCAACGTGGTATAGTCCAGCCTGGAGGGTGTGGAGAGCACTGAATACCACTACAAAGTACTGCATGTTTATTTTTAAGTGATTTATACATCCAGCGTGGTGATTTATGGTGGCTTGCCAATTAAAGGGAAGGCTTGCAAAGTTGGTGTCCGTGTGTGGAAGTGTTTACGGTGACCTTACACTAAAGAAAAAACAAAAATGAAAAAGAAAATACTTTTATTGTTTAACTTTTATATGCTATCACACTGTGTAAAGCATTGATTGAAACCAAATGATATTGCAAGGCCTCTCCCTCTGTTAGGAAACCAGTTCAATCAAGACAATGTAATATAATTCTTAATTAAAGGTCATGTTTTCTTTTGTTTTAGTTTCTCAACCAATTTGGCGATTACAAAGTATAGTTATTCAAAAAAGCATATTATCACTATACCATTTGCTTAATCTATACTTTTGTGTGCCTTTATTACATCTTTTCTGGTTAAGATTGGCAGGCACAGAATGTTTTTTATAGGTGTATTTTCAACACTTGTATAAAGGTAAAAATATAAGTAAGGAAATCAATCTAAAGGTCATGATGGGGGTGGGGGCAATGGCTTCTTCAGATGGTTGCATAACATGAAGCTCTTAAATTTCACTCTGAGGTAAATTAAGAAACGGTGGAGGTCACTTTCTCAGGCCACCAGCTCTGCAGGTCATACCTTACTCTTCTCTGTACAATTTGTTTGTACGTAATGCTTCTGCCCAGTGTTAATCCGTCTTTCTTGGGAAAATTATGGCCCAAAAATACCATTACATGTTTGCACCACTTCTCTTACGTGGGTGTCTTTCTTCGATTAAAAAATTTACATTGTCTGCTTGTCATGTTGGTACTGGCATCATCCAAAGCTATTTATTTATTTATTTATGTTAACTAATCGGTTTTGCCAAAGCCATGTGTATGTGAATGATTGATGTTTTTTGTTGCGTTTTTTTTTCTGTTCAGTGGATTTTGTGGTTTAAATAAATAAACTTGCACTGTTTGGATTTTTCTCAAATGTTGTGTCTGTGAATTATTTTATTAGCTTATATTTAAAACACCAGCTGTAATATATGTAATGCATGGGTTTGTTCTTTGAGACCAAACAGAACATAGTGTCTGTTTACACCATTCTTAGAAATTCACACGTTTTAATATTTTATAAAATTAAAACTAGACCTTTGAACACTTGCAAATACATAAATGTTCAAAACTAATAAATTAACCAAATTCCAACATGCCAACATCTTTGTTATGGTCTTATTGCTTGTTTAAAAATTTATTAGTAGTGCTAAATTGTAAAGGCCACCTTGAATCAGAGTAATTTCTTATTTGTCCTTTTTATGGCATTATGAACTAAGTACACAGATGAAAGTACTGTATTTTTCCGTGTATAGTATACAATGGTATTTTTTACCATTTTTTTAGTCTAAAATAGGGGGATCGTCTTGTACACGGAATGTTGCAATTGCATACCCTGGTCTAGTACTGTAATGCTGCATCTGGCCACTAGATTTAAGGCAGGAGAAAAGACACATTTGGAAATGTATTTGGTTCCAATTAGATTGCATTACACTGCAAGTGTGCATAAAAATGTATATTTTATAAGTTTTTATTGTGCTACAGAAATATTTAAGGGCACTTTCTGTCATGATTTTCATTGATTTCCATTCCAGCTCAATATCCTTGATAAAAAAAATATCCACAATAAAAACGTCTAAAATACACATTTGCGTATTTATTTATGAATTTTGGACTCCAAAAATTGGTGTCGTCTTATACACAGAAAAATATGGTGTTTTGTTAAGTTGTACAATAGAGAACGTTCAAAATTTCTAGTGGTTTTTAAAGGACTATTTATTGTACAATAAAAACAAATACATGCTTGAGTCTGATTTAATTAGAAATAAATAAATGCTGGACCTTGAAGGCAACCATGATACTTTGGTAAAGGTTTGTGTATGAGATGGGTGTTTCTATTTCTGGAGAGCTAAGCTTGTATTAATTGATGCATGCTGCCTGCTTTTAAGCATGGGTAGAGAAGAGAGTTGTCAAATTGAATGAGATCCAATTATCTAACAAAGCACATCTCCCTCCTCCCTCACCTTTCCCTCCACTGACAGATTATAAACACACTCATTCTTCTCCAGCTTTCAGGAAATAATGAAACAAAGAGGATATGGATTCTTTACATAAGAGTCCTTAAAACATCTAATTTTCTCTGAAAGTCATTGTTATTAGTTTCCTACATACTTTTTAAACAAATGTGTTTTTTCTCTTACTACAATGGTCCTTTTCAATACCATACATAAGCTAATTGATTAATCTAGGAGTATAGTTTATCAATAAAATGTTATCTAATAAAGTCCATTAAATTATATTTTAAGGACCATTGTACAATGAACAAATATATATAACCTGTGTCTAAGAGTATAATTAAGTGTGGAAAAAGTTGACGCCTCTGCTGGACCCTGGGTGAATCCATGATACATGTGTGAGAGAGGCTTTTATATCTAATAATGTAATTTCCTGTTTCTAGTTCAGTGAGGGGGAATGGAGTGGTGTCAATTCAGTCTTATCCAGTGATCAAACAATGGCTGTCAGTTCCCTCATTTCTACGCTCCCTCCACACAGACAAAAAACTCACCCATATGATCCAGCTCTGAGGAAGTGTTATAACAGACACAAATGGTATCCCTATACTGAACAGTCATCAAAAATGCAGATTTTCCCCTTTAAATGTTTTTGTGTCCATGGCCTACACAGCTGCTAATGTTATTAGTTTGTTACATACTTGGCAAAGTGTATTTTTTCTTGAATTATCCTTGAGAGATCCTTTAACCAATCCACAAATGCCAATACCGCCGTTATACCAGTGCCTGGTAGAAATAATTCATGAATTGCTGTTTTTGATCCTGAATGAAAAGTTTATATGAAAATTCATGTTTTAAAATGACAATGTTTAAGGGACACTGTCACCCAACAAAATTGGCTTTGTCTTAAAGAAAATTCAAGTGGGCTTTACATTGCACTAGCTTTTTATCTCTTTAATAAATCCTTCCTGAGACATACCGGTAATTGCTTCTTTTTTAATATATGGCTCAGTATGCTAATTTGTGCTTAAAAGTTGCTTGGCAGCACCAGCCACCATCTGTCCTTACTTTATAATGGTGGGGTAGGAATTCTAACTGGATGACAACATCGGGATCATCAACCACAGAGACAGACTGTAATTCTAACTAGCACATTAAAGGCGCTAATTAGTATCCACGAGCTGCTCATTTGCAGCACAAATAATAGGGGATTTCTCAAGAAGGGTCAACTTGCAAAAAAAATGGCTAATACAATGTATAGACCTTTTTCATGCTCAGTAGAATGAGCTAAAAGAACAACTTGATTTTGTGGTAAAGAATCCCTTTAATGGTCAAGATGTCTGAAAGCATTGTGATTATTTTTATGTGAGTTGTGAATATGTTATGTTTCAATAACAATTATATAGGCACAAATTATGTTAATATTCAGCAAAAAAGTAAAAAA
Source organism: Discoglossus pictus (assembly GCA_027410445.1). Classification (NCBI taxonomy): domain Eukaryota; kingdom Metazoa; phylum Chordata; class Amphibia; order Anura; family Alytidae; genus Discoglossus; species Discoglossus pictus. Next base: position 497,912,765 of record CM050163.1, on the reverse strand, counting down.
AACTCACCACTATACTGTTTAACTATCATAATATTTCAAGTTTACAACTGTAGTAAATGGTGCTAACATATATTTTGATTTTCAGCATACTGTAAATATATATTTAGAAGGTATTCCAAACTGGTTATTTAAATAGACACTATAATTGCAAAAGAAAATATAGGTTGTATCCAGTATAATGCCTCTAGTGGGTTTCCATGTTGGCCTCCTCCCACCTCCCATCCCTTTAATAGTGTGTAACTGTGTGAGGTAGGCAGTAAGATCCTAATGCCCATACTGCAGATTCTAGTCCACATACCATTGTCAGAAACTGCTTATTGGTCTGCACCAGGGGTGGGCAAGTTCGGTCCAGGAGGTACACACCCAAGCCTGGATTTGAAGATAACCTTTCTGTGCACAGAGTTAATCAGGATGACTGAAGAAGTGATTGACTCACCTGTGGGCAGCAGGGATATCATCAAATCCAGGCATGTGTGTGGCCCTCCAGGACTGAACTTGCCCACCCCTGGTCTACACGATCATGTGGCCCTGCACTATAAGCTGCAATATATACATTTATATCCTTTGATGTAAATAAAGGAAACATGGCACCACAATATAGATGAGCAGAGGAACATAAAAAAAATAGTAATAACTATGGCTAATAAGGCTTTTATTATGCTAGACACAATTTATGTTTTTTAAATGACCATGGCTGGCTAACAAGAGTAGAGGGGGTACTATTGTAACAGCCATTTATATTATGTGCTGAAATGCCTGTCATCGGGAAGGAAGGAGCTGAGTAGTGCAAGGATGAGCTATAATTCCCAAGTCTATGAAATATACTTATTTAATAAGTGAAACAAATAAGATATTTAACTGCATATAACATAAAGGGTGGCTAAGGTGAATTTGGAAAATGGGTGTGCATTGCAGTGAAGACCATGGTGGTTATATTTGTGCCTCATCTTTCTGATGGTGCCCTGCTGTTGATAACTGCTATTTCTCACTGAGGGGGGCAAGTGGTTTTCAGTGATACCAGACATGGGGCCTCATTCAATTGCAATTTGGCCAATTGAATATGGCTCTATATAAGCCCACAGCATATTTTTTTACAGAAGTTTTTAGTTAGTGAACTTCTATCCAAAAGAAAGGTCTTCACCAACTAAAAACTTTTGTAAAAAAATATGTTATGTGCTTATATAGAGCCTTATTCAATTGCCTAATTGCAATTGAATGAGGCCCTTGGACTTTTTCAGCATATTATAACAGTGACTCATTCTAGTTACTAATAGGTATAGGCACTGGTGCAAATTTCCACTAGTCTTAGCTAAGCCAAAAAGAATGTCTGGATTAGTAAAAATGTATACTTTTATGTATGACATTGGGTGGGCTAAAGATTATTTTCCCCTGTCTGGCGAACATTAGTGGTAGTTTTCCATTCCAGTAACAATTCTCTTTCTCGAGAATGGAACAACTTTTTGTTTTTTAATTTAAAATAAATAATCAAGCTTGTATAGAGTAAGACAAAGTTGTATTTATATTACTTAACGGGAAGATCACAACATTTATACTGTCTCCTCTAATGTTCAATCACTTACTCTCAGGCCTGGCATGATTTAAATCCTCATCAGATTCATCACTTAGAGCTGGAGCCGAGAGTTTATGTGTTTACTTCATGTACTTGTTCAATTACTTCTGTAATTTGCAACACTAACATTTCTGGCAACTGGTTGTGGTTGATGTGAAGAGAGGCTTTAATCACCAGCTTTCGGGGGATGACTAACGTCTTAAGATGTGCAGCAGTTGACTTTGTCTCAGATCTCTGGGTTAATACAGTTCTGTAAACAATAACTGGATATGTTATTGCATTTCTATGCTACTTTATTAGGGCAAGAAAAAAAAATATGGCTTTGTTTTGTGCTGTACTGAAGTAGCAGTGTGATCCAATGCCCTGGATTAATTGCAGCGTGTAGGCCGAGGAGCTGTAGTCAGGGTGGGCCTCTGTCTCGGCAGGGAACATTCTAGACTCATGCTCCTTGAATTGATGTGGGAATTTAGGCGTGTGGCTCCACCACTGCAGATTTGTAAAAAAAAAAAAAAAAAAAAAAAAAAACACCCCACGTGCTGAAACGAATGCGATTCACAGCACAGAGCACACAAAACCTTGGCATAAGACATGAAGGTTCCTCTTATTCTACGGGCTGGTTGCTGTGGAAACACAAAACAAAGGGCAGCCTTCCACTTTTAGTTTGATTGTTTAGGTCTCATTCAGCTGGCTTGACACCTGTCTGAGTAAGACTGACTAGAGCTGAATAATGTTTCTTCTATTAGTGCTGAATAAGTGACTTTTGTAAAAAATAAAATACAATATATAAGTGAAGGAAATTGTCTATACATTGGCTTTCTTTTCTCCTGCCTTTTAAGGGTAGAGAAAGCCTAGCTCTGTATCTGAATATGAAACGGAGCCACAAGTATTTTCCGTGCTTTTTAAAACAAGTGAATCAATTTACTTGGCTTTTTATTTTTCTATGTATTTTAAATAAAGAGCTTTCAAGTGTTCTGAGTGCTTGAACAGGGAAGTATATACGCTTTGATGATTCAAAGTACATCTTTATAATAGCAACTATAACTATATCTAGAAAAAACAAATCAAGCTGAAGCGCCCAACTTACAGTGGTGGTTAATATACCATCATAAATGTGTGTGGATGTATGTAAAAAACAAACAAAAAAAACAAAAAAACATATAAAATAAATAAAAGGAACAAGTGGGAAAAAACGGAACAGATAAATGAATAAACAAAATAGGTGATAGAAAACCAATACTTGTAGAGTCCTGAATGAGTTCAGATGGTCATGACCCAAGTCCCTGTACCCCAGACGTCCAATGATTTTCAGATAATAAACAGACAAAATACCTAAGGCACAGTGAGCAAGGGGTCCACGTCTGGAGTCCCCTATTACCCTTAGGGAGTCCAGCTGCACCTCACTGACGAGGCCCATAAAGATCGAAACGCGTCTGGGGTTTGCTGTTTCTCCTGTTCAGGAGTAGAATTGCCAGGTATTTCGGGGCTGGGTCACTCTTTTGAGTGGGACCAGACTGATATACTACAGTATATTTCTCCCTGTGAATGGCGCAAGTGGCTAAAAGCGGTTGCTCTCAGAGTGGGTTATCATGGCCATAGAACTAACCTATTAAGGTTGGTTCGTTCTCTGATGAGCACCTCTGACTAAGTTGTTTTTTTTTATTTAGAAGAGCATGGCTTATACATTACAAACGTTTTTCCCACCCATGAAAAATACATTTTATTATTGAAGAAAATGAAAGCAACATATAGCTAAAAACAATGGGCCATATTTAATTCGAAGCCCGCAACTCAAGCCCGCAAGTTATGGGCCCAAGTTATGGGTCGGAGCAGTTCAGGGCAGGAACATGATCAATTCAGCAAGCCCGTAACCGCCCATTTCGAATCAGCCAATAAAAAATGAGACTGTCATTGTTACGACAGTAAAACATGGAGGTTACATGTCAATCAATTAGGTTTGTGGGTCCAATATGCGATCAGACTCGCAAAACCAAAAAATAAAGAATTATGAAAATAAATGCCAATACTGTTCTAGTCCATATAAGTGACCCAATATGTATTAATTCATTGATACCCGACATCGGTTTAGACCCGACATGAAACATAAAAATAATATTTATTTCCTGACGATTTGCGAGCTTGAGACTGTTGTGCAATTAATTCTAATGTCTATCATCACTTTCCCCGTTATTTACAGTGCAGTATTGATTTCTTATTTGCAGTTACAGTGCTACGAATCAGTGTTTTGTGGGTCCTCTCTAGCACTCATAGGATTTTCTCCTTCATTTGCCATTTACGGGTGTGAAAACATTTGCGGGCTTGAGGAAATTGAGTGATTGAATACCGATTTGCGATTTTAGCCTTGCAAAAGTGAAAGATCAAAGGCTTTTGGAGTCTGTAAATTACGAGTTTAACCATCGCCATTTTCTCAAGGCTATAACTCGGAAGCCGATCGGAGCCCACAAAAAGACGCCAATTGAATAGCAAATTAGCTTGCGACCTCTCTTCCGGGCTACCGGATCTCCCAATTGAATGGGGCCACTGTGTTTGATCTGCCTTTATCTGAATTAAGAGGAATCGTAAATACTCATAGAGACACTGTTAATTGTGTTTTCCTATCTGATTTATAACAAAGCCAGTAGGAGCAAATACACAATATATTATGGTTCAAATAACCATAAGGCTCACTGCTCCTCTTCTCCTGTAAAACAACAGGACAGAGGAGGATAAAACAGTCAAATTCCACACTATATTATAATTTTTCTACACTATAAGATCAATCATCTCTCATACAAAAAAAATATTTTGCAGTAGTCTTTTAAATGAATGTTACAAATGTTTGGACTATAGTGGTCCTTTAATATGCTCTTGTCTATCTACATAACTAAAATGCTTAATATAACATGGTTATTTATCTGAAGGGTTCCCTGGTGGTCCAGTGGTTAGGATTCAGTGCTTTCATTGCTATGACCTGGGTTTGATTCTAGTCAGGGAACCAAGAGGTCACATCACCCTGAAGTCAAGCAGGGTCGTTTCTGGTCAGTACTTGGCTGGGTAATTACCTAGAATACCAGGAGCTGTATGCTGTGGCCTGCTGGAGAAGGAACTGGCAACCTACTCCAGTTTCTCTTTCATGAATACCAAGTGGATCAGCATGGTGGTCACAGAGAGCTGGATACAACTGAATGACATACACATGAAGCTGAAAGGGCTGAACTCTGTCCTCATAGCCATGTGAATAGATTATGTTTAGGAAAGAGTATGTTGTCACACAAATCTATGTCTCTGAGTGAGACTATATTTGAGTTTTAGAAGAAGTGGCCACTTATGAGGCTCCGTGACTGCTGAATAGACAGATGTTTTTTTTTAATGCTTATCTTTTATATCTCTATCATAAAAAAAATCTGTTTGTTCAGCAGAATGCAATAGGCCCTATTTCTGCATTTAAGTAAAACTCCCTCCTTGTGCTGTACTACAGTCATGCTTTAGTCACAGACAAACCACATCCTTTTGTAGTATTGTGGTCCCAGAATGAAAAGCATATACTGTAAGTGTTTGCTAATAATTACAAGGAAGGGAATATGTTTTGATGGTCTGTGTGCATAGCACAGTGGTTTGTAATGACATTAGCAAAGCATTATGTTTGGAACTGCATCAATGCTCATTTACAATACAGTGTGATGCACTCACATAGGCACATAAAGATACACTACAAACATCTATATTGTTATTATCAGAAATATGACATTTTATTGTCACCTGTAAAATATCCTTCAATGGCAAAGTAAGATCACAGTTTATTCACAGGAATTGGATATATTTCTCAGCGTTTATTAAATTAGGTTTGAAGAATGTGAGATAATTTAACCCTTTTATTAAGTGAGTTGTGACTTAATATAAAGCAATAAGTAGGTAACACTTTAAATCAGCAATAAGTTTAAAGATAGTTTATTACCTTACAACCACTTTGCTTCATTGTGAAGCAACAATATTAGATCTCAAACTATTATTTTTCCACTTTATTATGCTGACAAAACTCACCCTTGCTTGTTAGCAGGGTCAATCTTATGTATGAGGAACAAGATTAATTACTGGATAAAAGCTACAAGGTAGGAGGGAGCATTCAGCTTCAAAATAACACCAAGCAGTTTTACTAGGTATATAATATGCCTATGTATCTATTTACTTGTATGTAGTTTGTTTTATTTAGTATTGCATATAAGCTCTGCCTAAAATCAAATAGTACATGTATGGGTCTGCCCTCTGCAGCCTATACAGACACAGACTTTGTAGTGCTGGATGTTCAGTGTAGTGTCCTAGCCTATCAGGGACCACATCTCAGCAGCATGTTGCAGAATGTTGCTGAGAGATGGTCACTTATCGATTAGTATGAGACACTGCACAACAAGTACTACAGAATCTGTTTTCATGAGCTGTAGAGGGCAGATCCAAGCAAATAATATTGGTCTGATTTTAGGCAGTAATAACAGAGATTTAAGCTCTTCTTAATAAAATAATCTACAAAAAATTAAATAGTTACATAAGTATGTTACATACCATTGTTCCTAACGCTAAATGCTTAAAAAAATAATACATAAAATAAAAATAAATTACACGTGCGAGGGGGAAATTACACATTACCTATCCTTTTGAACCCTCCAGTGAAGATCATCGAAACCCAGGTTCCTTACTCTTCAGCCCTAAAAAAACTCAACTATCTATATAAAAAAAAAATCGAACGGAGCTCCGCCACAAAGGTGTTCATTTTGTGAGCCATGGGGGTCTATGAAGACCACCATAGTCATAGTTTAGTATACCATTGGGGTCCATAGGGACTCTCATTGTATAGGGATTAATACTAGCTATCATGGGGGTCCATAGGGATCCCTTATTGTAACAAGTTTTATTTAGGTGCCACGGGGGTCCATAGGGACACCCATGGGTATACTTCAGATTACTATTTGGTTAATGTTTGGTGCCATGGCATCCATAAGGACCCAATGGTTACATTTTAGTTGGGGGAAACACAAAGGACACCTGGGCTCATAGGAGTTGTGGGTATCAAGTGATAATAGTATTTTATTATTATTATTTAAACTACTCACTGCCATGGGAAGGGTTTTTAATATAATTTAATATAAATATGTATATATATATATATATATATATATATATATATATATATATATATATATAAAGTAGGATACAGTGTGTTCATGTTGGTGGGTACCATTCTGTAGTGTTGCTAGGGAGACTACTGAGATTCAGACTCAGGGTCTCCTGAAAGCATCTTGCGAGCACATGTTAGAACTAGAGATCTCCAGGAAAAACTCCTGGGTGCGAGTCAGTACATTTTATGGGATTCATTTTTACGGAGCCATAGAAGTTGCTTTGCAAAACTCCAGTAACTGCAAGTCAGTCTTCTGAGAGTTATTAGAGGAGTCATGGAATTGAGGCCCTAGTTCGTGCATATTTCCTACAGCAAAAAACTTCATTGTGATGCTTAGTGAGTCTAACCATGTATATTCACTATTTACATATTTGTGACTTATATTTGATACGGCCAAATGTAAGATTTTAGTTTAAGGCAATCACACAAACAACTGAGGGTAGCTTGGATCAATATTGCCTTTTAATTCTTACTCCTGTCTGCTTATTGTTTATTTTTTGGTCAATAAACTACAAGATGAAGAAGACAAATATACAGAACAAATAAAATCCGGAGAAACAAGTTACCCCGTAGTGCTTGAACTGACACTAAAGCATCTGAGCTTAATGCTGCATGGGCCATTTATGACAATTGGTGTGAAGGTCACACTTGGCCAAGATAAATATTTGGTCAGCTTATATATGGCCCTACTATAGAAATTTCTAGTCCACTGAAAGGTGATGTATTTCCAAGAAAAAAATTAAAACATATATGAGAGAGTCACAAATGTTGTATCAAATATCATATTTTATTGATTACAAATGTATTTTTGAAAAATAAAAATTAAGAAAATGATCACTAAAACAACATATATATAGATGAATGTTTTTCTCTATAGCCTGGCTAGTGAACTGATACAAAATAAGCATGAAGTGTTTTTGTTTCCAATTAGTAATGTATCTGCGTTTTCTTAGACACTTATATATTTAGATGGACACTTGTGATGGAGACTCTAACAAGCTAACATTGATGATTGGGTGAAAGGGTTAACCACAAAACAGCTTATCCAGGAAGTCATCTACCCCCAAAATAAAAAATGCTGCCATCAGGATGGCAAATTAAGATGTAACAACCCATGAGTCACCCAGAAAAATAGATAGATAGATAGAAGGATAGATAGATAGATAGATAGATAGATAGATAGATAGATAGATAGATAGATAGATAGATAGAAGGATAGATAGATAGATAGATAGATAGATAGATAGATAGATAGATAGATAGATAGAAGGATAGATAGATAGATAGATAGATAGATAGATAGATAGATAGATAGATAGATAGTCAGATAGATAGTAAATAATTGTTAAGTAATGGACTGTGAATGTTTATATGTTTTAAAAATCTACCAGTTCACCCAACAGGACATGCTCTTCCTGTGAATCTTTCCACTGTGTAAATGAATGATCTGAGATAAGAGAGTCAAAAAAGGGAATATTGAAAACCACTTTATGCCTAAAAGCAGTATCATTAAGGGACCACTGCAGTTTAAGAAAAAAAGACACTTGTTTGTCAAGTATGTACCAAACTAGTAATGTTAGACTGCTTATAATTACAGGAATCCATTTTGTGTTTGTTACATCACTTCCTCAAAACTGAATCATGAGGAGGTGTGTTTTGGCTTTTAATGAAGAGAGCGGAGAACAGAGAGCCATTGTAAATAATACTTGATAATACTGAAATATACACAACGCCCATGCCCTCCCACTGGCCCAGAAGCAGACACCTTGCATCATTCACTGCAACAATATCTGTCCCGAAATGTAAACAACACATTCACACACATAGGATCCACCAATGTATTTTTATTTCTAGCAATAATTGACATCAATATTTAAATACTCATTTTAAAATATGTAACTGGTAAAGTTCACAATTCCAACATCATTACAGCCTTTGTTGTGTCCTTTCAAAGAAATAGAACTAACCAGATCCATCTGGCTATTGCTGTCAGAAAATTACATAGACCATTTTAAATATATTAAATATAAATATATTTCTGGTGTTGTTACAAACATATCGTACAGAAGCACTTAAAATCAAAGGAAAAAAACTGACATTACATTTGATGCATATTCACTGCTTTCTAGAAACTTTTATATAACTTAGTAATTCTTTCCACTGCCTTCCTCTCTGCACAGTGTGTCATTGCGTACAAAATAAACCTATTGTGTAAAATTATACACAAAAAGACCCAAAAAAATGAAAAAGCAGAAATTGTGGATTTTGTTTGCAGTAAAGACAAATATGAGCAGTTAGAGGGAACTTGTAATGTTTTGTCCATCCAAGACCTGATGAATTATGGCTATAAGCTCAATGAATCTTGCAGCCCAGAGTCCCCTGCTTAGGGTCAGGTTAAATCAACAGTTGCCATTAGTCCAATGAAAGAGCTGTAAAAAATGTATTTTTAATAATTATTTTTTATGTTTAATAAACTGTAGCAATTTGTCCAGTATATTATTTTTTCCCTTAAAAATTTAAGATATAATATAATTGCTTTTGCAAACATAAAAGGCATAAAGTGTAATCAGCATTTCTCTTTGAAGTAGAAAAATACTGAAGACTTTAATATTGAAGTAAAAGCGGATTTTCCAGTAATTGATGTAAATTAACATTTAATGACTTTGTACTCATGTAAGACTCATGTAATATTCTAAATAAGCAACAAAACAATAAGCACTATAATTGCTTAACTTAGTATTTTTAATTAAGGAAAATTAACCTCTTTGATAGAACATGGAATATAGATGCAGGTTTACCATTAAAGGGCCGCTGTGGTACCATTTTTTTCTTTATGGAAATATCTAAACTTGATAATAGGCAAACATTTTTAAGAAAAAAATCTTTATTTATAACTTTTTAAGGCAACATTCCTTATTATTTTTTTAACTTTTTCCTTTAGCTACATTTTCAAGATGGTCTGTTGTTGTAAACTAATAAGCTTTGCAGGTTCATTATGATTCTTTAAAACAAATATTTAACTGTTAGATGTAATTATTCTTTAATGTAGTGTTACATTGTCTTTTCTTATCTTCTTTTTTTTTCTTCTGGTGTGTCGTTGCAAAGGAAAAGGGTTTCCATTAGACCTCATGAAAGCATTGGCAGCTGGAATTGCCACTTTTTCATTGTGCAAATTTCCTCCTACTTAGGAAGTAAATTATTTGAAACCACTGGCTCACTCCAGTGCTCAATAGAGGTGCTCAATCAGAGAACAAACTAATCTAGTTCTATTGCCATGATTACCCACTCTGAGAGCAACCTCTTTTAGCTCACTTGTGCCCTTCACGGGGAGAAAAATCCTGTAGTATATCAGTCTTGTCCCAATCATTAAAGTGGACCATCCCCAGAATACCAGGCAATTCTACCCTGAACAGGAGAAACAGCAAACAGGCTTACATTTTGGCTTTAGTTGGGTTTTGTCAGTAGGGTGTAGCTGAACTTCCTAAGGCACAGAGTGCAAGGAGACCACATCTGGAGCCCCTTATCATCCTTTAAATATGCAACAACAAATCAATGCTCAATCAGTGAACGAACTAACCTTAATAGGTTAGTTCTATGTACTTGATAATCCACTCACTGACGAGGCCCAACTAAGGCCCATACGTATGTCTGGGGTTTGCTGTTTCAGGGTAGAATTGCCTGGTATTTTGGGGCTGGATCACTCTAGTGAGTGGGACTAGCCTGATATACTTCAGGATATTTCTCCCTATGAAGAGCACAAGTGAGCTAAAAGAGGTTGCTCTTAGATTACATTTGTTCATAGAGCTAACCTATTAAAGTTCATTTTCTGATTGAGCATCTCTGACTTTGTCTTTCCAAAGAAAACAGCCATCACAGCCACAAAATAAGTTTGTTGAAAAGATTCCCTACTCTTGTTATGCAGACTCAGTTTTCAACAACTATATCTGATTTCTTTAGCTCAATCCAAGCTCCTTTATATAAAAGAAGCAGCATATTCTCCTTCATTACACATGAATCCGTTTGAAAGTAAAATAGATGTCACCTTCCCGACAGGGCTCTGGATCTAAGAAATTCAAGCAGCTGCCCTTCTCTGTTTCTAAAATACTGATAAAAAAAATGTAAAGTAATTCAGCAGCAGACCAGGCAAACACCACCATCTGGTCACCGTTCGTTTGCATTTAGATTGATTTAAATGCTAAACATTGGTATTCATCAGCGTATTCTGATCTGTCAACCTTAACTGAATCTGTGAGTCCCATTGTATTTGGCATTATTATATGTTGTTGGTTCCAAATATATAAAAACTTACATTATGTTTCCAGGAAAGCTAAAATATCTGGAATTTGTTTTGTGAAGGGCAGCAATATTTTCCAAAGTAGAAATATGTACATTAGGGCCAAAGGGGAAACTATATTGAGTCAAGGGAATGGAAGGTACCTGGACGCATGATACTAAGAGGCCCATAGTGTACTTTTAAAGAGATACTTTAACTTTATAACCTTTTTTTATATCTTCTAAAGCAGTTTGTAAACAAAGCCAAACCAAATCCTGAATTCAGCTTGACTCTAATGATATTCAGTACACTTGGGGTGAATGGGCAGCAGTGGTTGGAACCAAAATAATTTGGGGGGGGGGGGGGCTACAGCTCACTTGATACTTATCAGCTTCTATACGCATACATACACACAATGAGAATTCTGTGTGGGATTTGTCCCCCTCATCCCCCCCCCCCCCCCAGTTCCGAAACCCATGATGGGCAGACATGGGACCTCTTTTGCAGTGCACCTCCTGTGTAGTATAATGCCCTCCACAACTACAACCTGCCTTTGACCGCCCTGGGTGGGTGGATAGTATTTTGCTTCTATATGTGCATCACAAAAAGTGCAAAACTTAAAAGGGGCATAAACCCCTAGGGATTACTTTTGCTGAGACTTAAGCAGTGTCAAAACCAAACATTGCAGCCTTACATCTACAAAAGTGCACAACTTGCCACTGTGCATTTGACTGAATATATAGTGTTTTATAATGCTAAAAATAATGGATCCCATAAATGTGCATATAAAACTAATAGCAATAGTAAAATGCTATTGGAGTTTTTAGCTAACCTTTAATTAGCTTTTTTAACAGTATGGCTATCATCCCAGTGAATGACCCTACTTACTGATAGTAGCTGACCAGAGAGACTGTACTCAGTCGTGTTATAAATGTCATTGTTACATTTTTATATATCTCTGTGACTATTACCATTTTTCAAATGGGAACGCTCTTCTTCTTTATTATCCCACCTGGTATTTTTAATAGGCTATAGATAAACCATTAGCTCAGTGGTGGGGTTAGTAAATGGAGCAAAATAACTCCCCTTTCCAACCGCTCTATACAAGACTGGTGCTCCTAGGGGTCAATAAAAAGACAAAAATATATGTAGGTGGTCAAACAACCCCTACGGTGATCAGATTAGCTTTCTATAAAAGTAATTATCTGCCCCTTTCCCTAATACATTGAGTCCATCTTTACTACTGGTAGCATAAGGTCCCTACTAATTTTTGGCCCGACATCAGTGCTTTACATTGTGTGCCCCCTCAGTAGCCCTGCCAGGTCGGTAAATCTTTCAGTTAGTTTATACATAAAATAAACTTCTATAACAATTTTAAGGCTATTCCACTTAAAATTGGCAATTACAACCAATTGTAAATATATTTATTTGTTATTATATTTTTAATTTCTGCAATAACAGGGACCTTTTCTGTGGCACTTTAAATAAGTTATTGAACTCACTGTCATAAAAATGTCACAATTGTGAGGGGAAATGGATATCTTGTCTTCTTCAATGTGATGTCCACCATTTTGCTTTTGGCGGTTCCAATGTGTTTCACTAGCTCCTATTCCAAGTTATACCTTGAGGTTGGGAGACAGATTCCAGATAGAGGCTTAGAGAGGTGGTCCTTGAAGCTCAAGGTGCTTAACAATGGTATCTCGGTGGTTTCAGCTACATAATATGCATATAGATGTAAATAAAACTTTCAGGTAGATAAAACCGACACAGTAGTACATGTTTATTCACATTATTCACATCTAAGAGATCACTGAACTATTAAAAATAAATGTTTTATTGTACATCCCTAAATATTAATTACTTCAAATCCCTTAGATAATTTAATTAATTTATATTAAACAAACATATCAGACACTCTAGTCTGCCAAATAACTAAAATGGTGGTCGCAGTCGCTGTAGTGCCAACAAATTCCTGTTGTTGGCTGCTCTGGGAGATGTCGAACGAGGTAAAAAAGAAATATCATAATCATGACTTTACACCATGGTTGGCCCACGGCTTCTTTGTGAGACATTGGAAACCAAATTAGACAAAAGTTTCCTTTTTGTTTCCAGTCTCCTTGGCAACCATAATCTGCATCTTGCAGAGAGGAGGGCATGTGGGGGCGGAGGACAGGCAAGAATTCCAGAGATCCCATTTGGTAATCCTTTCCTATGTGACTATTAGGCCTTTTGTTATAGCTGGGGTTTTCCTTTACACTCTTGTTTGAGACATTTAATGATGTCTGTTGTTTGTGAAAACCAAGTGAAATATGTGTTATCAGGGACAGAGAAGCTTCTTCTTACTGTAAAACCTAAGTAAATATAAAGACTAACAGCAAAAGATTATTATAGCAGCTGCGCCCAAAGTATAGGGGATTGTATATTGTTTTTTTTTTCTTTGTGACATATTTATGCTGTAGTTTGCAGGTGTTTTTTATAAAGCCCTGTGCTTTTTTCTTGAATGCCCCAATCAATATAGGAGTGTATTTTACCATTTAGAACAAGATCAAATTGTATGAATACCTTTTATGGATAAAGTTTATTTTTAATTTTTATATTATAATGGTTTATAAAGCATTCTCTATAATAATGCGAACTTAGTCTTGATGGGGTACTAGGATGTAGTATATATTTATATGTTTATTCTGTCTAGTACAGGAAGCAAGTTTATTTATTATCAGATAATTATTTAAATGTAATCAATATAATTACTCTGCTTACCTATAGTAAAGAGACACATCAGAGTTTATTAATATGGTTTACTTTAAAGATATAGGTAATATCTAGAAATTGATTAGTTGAATGCAATTAAAAATATATTTTTGATACAGTAAATTTACAGATAAATGTGTATTTTTTACCTGTCAATTAGCCTTTCTGTTCCAGCCCAAGGCAGTGCTGTTATCTATTTCTAAATGTCTATGTTGACTTTCTGGGGGCCTGCATGCATTGGTGTTAGTTTAAAACATTTATAGAATGAATCCGAGTATGTGCAGACCCCAGGGAGTTATTAGGATATTATTAAGTGTAAATTATACCATATTTTGATTCTCTACTGGGACACTTTAAACAAATAACAGTTGTAAAATTGTAAAAATGCTTAATTAAAATAAATAAAATGCAGATTATTCATCTATCCACCTCCTCATCCCACATTGTCAAAACACACATTTCATTAAATCAACACTATTACACCGATTAACTGCTTCATTAAACCACCCATATTATATTCTAATAAATCCAAGTTTTACAAATCAACCCGATCACATCCTCAGCAATCCCATTTTATCTAATAACATCACTCACAACTTCCCAGTTGACTGTTTGTGGGAAGAGACATTTTACTACAGTTAGGTATTTACTGTAGATCTCTGGTTCCTTATTGAGAACTGAGTCGTTTTGGCTGCCACACAAGTAATTCCTGACCTAGTATGAATAAATATTATAGATAAGTAATATTTGGTCATATCATGAGACATAATTTCCTAGAGAACATTCTGATGCTGGGAGAGAATGAAGTCAAGAGGAAGGCAGAGGAGGAGATGGATAGATGAGATAATTAAAGCAATGAACATGAGCTTGAGGGGGCTCACAGAGGCAGTGGTCAACAGATGTGTCTGGCATGCGGCAGATCATAGGTTCACAAAGTTAAACATGGCTGGAAAACTGAACAACAACAACAAAAAATAGAAATGTACAGATTGCTGTGTTATATTAAACAATATTAAACATAATCTGCAAATTCATTAAAGGCATACATATGTTTCCTGGATTATGAATGCATCTGATAGAGGAGAATCAGTAGTGTATTCAAACATTGCTTTTGCATGAAAAAATACCCAAAAAAGCATTTAACCACTTACCTTTAAGTAAGTAAGATGACTTGTAATTTTCTGACTGTTCAAAATAAGGGTTAACACCCACTCTAAACCCTTGCTAAATTAGCATTCATTTGAAAAATGATTTTGGCCAATCAGGAGGAAGCAGAGGCTGAAAGGTTTGTGGTTGCTATCTGTGCTGCAAAGCAGCCTTGGATATGTAGTCAGACTCATATTAAAATAAATAGTACAATCTGTGCAGCACTTTCACACTACATTACACATGCAGCTTTTCTGTTATCTTGCATCACTGCTGCTGGGGTTTCCCACAAGGAGACAGGCAGAGAGAAATAAGCTGTGACCCCAGCAACCATGTCACTTGCAACATTCCCTCCTGGAAGTCACCGTACTGCAGCTCAGTTTCAGGGTCTTCACAATCTTCTTATAGCCTAGGCCATCTTTATGTAGAGAAACAATTCTTTTTTTCAGATCCTCAGAGTTCTTTGCCATGAGGTGCCATGTTAAACTTCTAGTGACCAGTATGCGAGAGTGTGAGAGCGATAACACCAATTTTAACACACCTGTTCCCCATTCACACGTGAGACCTTTTAATACTAACGAGTCACATGACACTGGGGAGAAAAAATGGCTAATTGGGTCCAATTGGGCTAATTGGGTTGTACTCACTTTTGGTTCCAACGGTGTAGACATTTACACTGTTATATAGGCTGTACACTTACTACTTTACATTGTAGCAGAGTGTAATTTCTTCAGTGACATAAAAATATATAATAAAATATTTATAAAAATGTGAGAGGTGTACTAATTTTTGTGAGATACTATATATATATATATATATATATATATATATATATATATCTACTAGCGACTTGCCCGTCAAAAATAACGGCAATAAAAAGTGAAGCCTGGCAATGCTGTTTGCAACACAATGGGCGCCTCTCTTGCCTCTACCTCTCCCACCCTCTACTTGATGGTAGGTGCTCATTGTGAGCCTCTCCCCCCCTCTACTTTACTAGCCTCGTGATGAGCACCTTCGGCTCTCATCAGGTGCCTCGCAATGAGCGCCTTTGGCGCTTATTGCGAGTTTCTCCCCCTGTCTACTTCCTCTCATGTGTCTCATTTCCCCCTCCTCTCCCTCCCTTGTGTCTCCTTTCCCCCCTCCTCGACGTCCCTTGTGTCTCCTCCCCCCCGTTTTTTTACCCCCCCTTTCTCTCCTGTGTCTCTTCCCCCCTCCCCTGTGTCTCTTTCCCTCCTGTGTCTCTTCTGCCCCTCCCTCATGTCTCTTCCCCCGTGTCTCTTCCCTCCTCCCTCATGTCTCTTGCCCCTCTCCCTACCCTGTGTCTGTTCCCCCCTTGTGTTTGTTCCCCCTCCCCTGTGTCTCTTCCCCCTTCCCTCCCCTGTGTCTCTTCCTCGTCCCTGTGTTATTCCACCTCCCATGTGTCTCTTTCCCCTCCCCTGTGTCTCTTGCCCCTCTCCCTCCCCTGTGTCTCTCTCCCCCTCCCCTGTGTCTCTTCCACCCTCCCTCTCTCCTGTGTCTCTTTCCCCCTCCCTGTGTCTCTTTCTTCCTTCACTGTGTCTCCCCCCCCTCTCTCCCCTGTGTCTCTTCCCCCCTCCCCTGTGTCTCTTTCCCACCTCTCCCTCCCCTGTGTCTCTTCCCCCCTCCCTCCCATGTGTCTCTTTCCCCCCTCTCCCTCCCATGTGTCTCTTTCCCCCTCCCATGTGTCTCTTTCCCCCTCTCCCTCCTATGCATCTCTTTCCCCACCCCCTGTGTTTCTTTCCCTCTCCCCTGTGTCTCTTCCCCCTCCCTCGTGTCTCTTCCCCCCATTTCCCTCCCCTGTGTCTTTCCCCCTTCCCTGTGCCTCTTCCCCCCTTTCACTCCCCTGTGTCTCTTACCCCCTCCTCTGTCTCCCCTGTGTCTCACCCCTTTCCTCCCCTGTGTGTCTCCCCCTCCTTCCCTGTGTGTCTCCCCCTCCTCCCATGTGTCTCTACCCCTCCTTCCCTGTGTGTCTCCCCTCCTCCCCTGTGTGTCTCCCCCTCCTCCCCTGGGTTTCTGTCCCCTCCTCCCCTGTGTCTCTTCCTCCTCCTCCCCTGTGTCTCTTACTCCTCCTCCCCTGTATCTCGCCCCACTCCTCCTCTTTGTCTCTTCCCCCTCCTTCCTGTGTGTCTCCTCCCCTGTGTGTCCCCTCAGCCCCTGTGTCTCTTCCCCCTCCTCCCCTGTGTCTCGTTCTCCTCCTCCCGTGTCTCTTCCTCCCTTCTCTGCCGCCCATGTCTCTTCCCCCCTCCCCTGTGTCTCTTTACCCCTGTCCCCCTGTGTCTTTCCCCCCTCCACTGAGTCTCATCCCCCCTTTCACTCCCATGTGTCTCTTAACCCCTCCTCTCCCTCCACTGTGTCTCTCCCCATTCTCCTCTGTGTGTCTCCCCCTCCTTCCTTGTGTGTTTCCCCCTCCTTCCCTGTGTGTCCCCCCCCTCCTCCCAGGTGTCTCTGCCCCCTCCTCCCCTGTGTCTATCCCCCCTGTTGTTGAGGATGAGGAGGGAGGTTGAGGAGGTGGGTTGAGGAAGGAGGATGAGGATGGGGGGTTGAGGAGGGGGGGTTGAGGATGGGGGGCTGAGGAGGGAGGATGAGGAGGGAGGTTGAGGTTGAGGAGGGGGTTGAGGATGAGGAGGGAGGTTGAAGATGAGGAGGGAGGTTGAGGATGAGGAGGGGGTTGAGGTTGAGGAGGGGGTTGAGGATGGGGGTTGAGGATGTGGATGTGTGGTTGAGGAGGAAGGTTGAGAAGGAGGGTTGAGGGGGGGGTTGAGGATGAGGGGGTTGAGGAGGGAGGTTGAGGATGAGGAGTGGGGTTGAGCAGGGAGGTTGAGAATGAGGAGGGGGGGTGAGGAGGGTGATAAGGGAGGGGGGAAGAGACACAAGGAAGGCAGAGGGGAGAAGAGACATGGGAGAGAGAGGGGGGACACAAGAAAAGGGCACACAAGAGGGTGACACAGAGGGCACAAGAGGGACACAGAGGGCAGCACATTTCCCACCCTCGGCTTATACTCGAGTCACTCATTTTACCCAGTATTTTGTGGTAAGAGAGGTGCCTCGGCTTATACTCGGGTCGGCTTATACTCAAGTATATACAGTATATATTTATATATTTATTTTTTACATATTTTATATATATTTTATATAGGTACTGTTTGAGTTGATGTTGGAATGGGTTTGGGAAGTGCCAAAACAATTGTGCTTGCCCCCATGGGGGTGGGGTAGGGTGGGGCAAATTTTCTTTTTGCACTGGGGCCCCCCATGCACTAGCTCCGCCACTGGTACCCAGCATATAAATTGGTAAGTACATTCAACTTTTTATTATAATACATATTTTTCTACTAATCAGTGACTGTTTTTTAGGAAACATTTGAACCCCAGGAAACTTCTGTATACCTTTAAATATTTGATAGGCTTTTAGGTTGTTACAAGAAATAGTGTAGTTTAATGGATACTATATAATAAATTATTGTAATATGACATATTACATTTTTATCTGATTATGGTGGTATTCCTGAATTTGTATTTTTTTTAAACCAGTAGGGTAGAATAGCAGATATGCGTGAAAAAGTGGATCATCTCCCAAGCAATAAGTGGATCATCTCCCAAGCAATACACCTGGTATCGATTAAAAACAATGATGTACCTGTGTTTAGACAGACTTGAACTACCCATTTCTAACCTCCAGATTTTCAATAGTGCTTACCCATAATCCTTTTGATTAAGCTGTTTGTTCACTCTTGAGATGAGAGCTTTCGACAAGGTTGAACAAAATAGGTCAGGCATTTCTCAAACTAGTGTCAAGATTGTAAAGTTTCCTCTACGTAAACATATTTTTTAGTTTGCTGTCATTTTAGTAATGTAGCATGTTTATAAAGTGAACAATTAGATGTGACTTGGCATGTTTAAAGCAAACACATTGCTTTCTCTCTGATAAACTATGATGAATAAAATCCCTTTGAGGAGTTATGCTTTGGACAGTTAAAAAGAGGTGAGAGGAACCAGACACATGACTAATGATCAGGGCCAGAATAGAGATGTTCATATTAAAGCAAGTCTCAACTAACACTGACTTAAACATGTAATTTGTGACATGCTATTTAAAATAAAACCACATTTGCTGCTGTCAGCAGTAATAATGTTATGTTTTATCACCAGCTAAGAACAAAAGTAAGTATGCAGAGCTGTACACCACTCTGATTGGATCATCAGATAGGAAATTATGGTTGATTGGCCTCATCTGACATTTTTTTAAAAGTGCCAGAGGCAATACCAATAAATTAGGGTTTTTACTTATAGAACCACTACATACATACAGACATGTACAAATAACCACACAACATTACTCTACTGCCCTACACCAATCAATGAGCAGTACTGAAGTCACATTATGAATTATATCATAATAGCGACTTGCCCGTCAAAAATTACGGCAATCAAAAGTGAAGCCTGGTAATGCTGTTTTCCACACAATGGGAGCCTCTCCTCCTCTACTTTACTGGCCTTGCGATGAGCGCCTTTTGTGCTCATCATGTGCCTCGCAATAAGCGCCTTCGGTGCTCATTGCGAGCCTCCCCCCCTCTACCTATCCCACCGTCTACTTTACTAGCCTCGCGATGAGCGCCTTTGGCGCTCATTGCGAGCCTCTCCCTCTGTCTACTTCCTCCCTTGTGTCTCATTTCCCCCTCCTCTGCCTCCCTTGCGTCTCCTTTCCCCCTCCTCTCCCTCCCTTATGTCTCCTTCCCCCCCTGTGTTTTTACCCCCTCTCCCTGCTTTTGTCTTTAACCCTCTCCCCTGTGTCTCTTTCCCCCACTCCGTCCCATGCGTCTTTTTCCCCCTCCCCTGTGTCTCTTTCCCCTTCTCTCCCTCCCCTGTCTCTTTTCCCCCCTCCCCTGTGTCTGTTTCCCCCTGTCCACACCTCCCCCTGCGTCTGTTCCCCCCTTGTGTCTCTCCCCCCATTTCCCTCCCCTGTGTCTCTTCCCCATCCTCTCACTACCCTGTGTCTCTTTCCCTCCTGTGTCTCTTTCCCACTCTCCCTCCCCTGTGTCTCCTTCCACCTCCCCTTGTGTCTCTTCCTCCGTGTCTCTTTCTCCCTCTCTCCCTGCCCTGTGTCTCTTCCCCCCTACTCTCCCTCCCCTGTGTCTCTTTCCTTCCTGTGTCTCTTCCCCACCTCTCCCTCCCCTGTGTCTCTTCCCCACCTCTCCCTCCCCTGTGTCTCTTTCCCTATCCCCTGTGTCTCTTCCCCCTTCCCTTACGCCGCTCTTTGCGCATGCACGGCTAACCCCGTGCTTTGCGGATGCACGGCTCACGACGCATTTTGTGCATGTGCGGATCACGCCGTGCAATGCGCAAGCATGGCTGATGCCGCCCAAAGCACATGCGCGCGCCCCAATCACCTTTGCGATTGGATCATTGTCTAACTGCGATTTGGCGCAAAGCGTGACGACGAATCGCAGTTTAATAATTAATAATTATAATATATGATAGTCTTGCCATACATCTCTGCACCCATTTATTGGGAATCTTCTAATTGATAACCCATGCATAAACATTAGTTAAATATAATTGTAATTCCTTGTGATGGAGACCCTAAAGGTGTGTGTGTGGTTGCATGCTAGAAAATGCTGTACTACAGTGGCCCTGTAATCAACCTTGCAAGGTGACCATTTTAAAGCAGAATATAATATAAAGTTAAAATCCATGTTTTCTAAGGTAGCAGGAAATATACCGTAATACTCATATTTTAACAATGAGACTTAAAAGCTGCATCATGCTGGCTTAATAGCCGATTCCTTTTCAGCAGGTCTCCTCTCTAACCCCTTTCAATAATACAAATACATTTTGTTATGTCTGCAAATTCTGAAATAATATTGTATTACCAGGAATCTAATTAGCTTAAATAGATAAAAATATGCAGTATTTTGTATGATGTATTCATTCTATGAAAATGTTTGTTTTGATTCCTATCTGATGCATTTCCTTCTTTTATATTCATTACTTATACTGAAAGAACCAATGTAATTCAATAAAAAAATTGCATCTAAATTAAGTATGTAACAATCTAAAAACATTAGACACCAGAAGCCATGTAAGCCATTTACAAAAAAAACAATTTCAGAGAAAAACTGAATTTTTTAAGATTAATTTTAAAAATAGAAGATTATATTTTGTATTGATTCATCACTTGCTGAAACCTTGAGACTGAGGCATCCTTTGCCTCTATCAGTGTCTGTGTGTGTTTGTAGCCACAAACAAGCAGCTTGCAACAATAAATACAAGCCTTGCCCTCAAGAAATGTAAACACCACACTAACACAAATAACCTTCATTGTGTCAATGATGCCTCCAGAAAAAAACAATTTTTTGGTTAAAAACTGTTAATTTTTTTCCTGCCTAAATACGCTCTTAGTCAGACTGAAAGTTTTTAAAGATATATTTTTCACTAGGAACTTGCCTGTCAAAAATGCCAGGATTAAAGTTGTAAGGCTGGCAATGCTGTTTGCCACACAATGTGAGGCTTTTGCTACTCTGAGCACTTTTGCCGCTCATCACAAGTCCCACGCTGAGCATCTTTGGCCGGTTACAACCAGAAGACGTGCTGCGGCGTCAGGATCATCATCATCAGCTCACTGGAGCATAGTAACAAGTAAGGAGAGAGTGGGATAGGGATTGGAGAATGGGGAAGTGAGGAGGAGGTTATGAGGGAAAGAAGAGGATGATAAGGGTGAAGGATGAGGAGGATGAAAAGGGGGGAAGGAGGAGGATAATGGGGGGAAGGAGTATGAAAAGGGGAGAAGGAGGATGATAAGGGGGGTAAGGAGGTAGAAGGGGACTCCTGTAATGCGATGAATGACATTGTGCAGCAGTCTCTTTTCTTTTACATTTGCTGTTTTACGGGTGTGAGTGTAGCATAGGTAAGTTGCGGCTTATATTGGGATATTATCTTTTTTTTTTTTTTTCTTGCATTTCCTAGGGGCGGCTTATATGCGAGTGCGGCTTATATTCGAGCCAATACGGTACCTTTAAATTTTGAAATATATTTAAAAATATACCCCAACCTTTTTCTTTTTGGGAAATATGTGATCAATGGCTGTATTTGTTTGGTCAGATGTTTTGTCTGTTTTCGCATTTGTATCTTTGTATGGCTTCTGCTTTTCATAATTTTTGTTGCTCCCAGACCATATGCTTACATCATCAGTGTATGGAAATAAGTTGAAATGAATGACCATCTGGAGCCCAGTGTCATGGACAAGATGAGCACTGTTAGTTAAAAAGAAAAAAAATATGGCAGAAAATTTGCTTTAAATCACAATCTTTATTAGATGGTTGACTCAATTTTATATTGTAACTAGAATATTGCCTGTCAAAAAATGACGGCAATAAAAGTGTAAGTGAGCTAAGGGTGTTTGGTGTATATAATGTGGCTGATGTAGCGTCGTCCGTTTTGTATGTCGTGCAAGTTTTTCTTAATCTTCGTTTTCTATGTTGTGCGAGTTTTTCGTAATATCCGTAGCTGTTTGGTGGGCTTTTTCGGAATATGCGTAGGTGTTTGGTGGTGTTTTGCGTGTTTAGGGACCTTTAGCCTCGTTTTCGTTTTGTTCGGCCATTTTTTCTCTCGCTTAGGTGATTTTCGGGTCTCTAAACTCCGAAATTTGTGGTTAAATGGAGGTGTAACTTCACTTGCAGAGGTCCTCGGTGCCCCCGCAGTTGCTGGCAAGGAGCGCCTTTGGCTGCGCGAGCCCGCAAGCGTTAGCAACAACTCATATGCTCACAACTATATATGTGATATTTTTTCCAATTTTTCCTCTATGTTCAGATTATGTTTTGCAACATTCTGTTATGTTCTTCTATATAGTGCTATGGAACTGTTTTTAAGACCAGACCAGAACTTTGTATTTGTCCAATATAAAATTTTACACTCGCCTTGTAGAATTGGGTTTCATTTGTCTGTTTAATAGCTGATTAGCAATAACATAATTTCAATACACATAAAACAATGCAGGTATTCTACATTACATTTGAATTTAGGGTTTCCAACAACAGAAGATAAATGTCCATCCAGTGCTACCTTGTTCCAAGCACTGGCCACTTAATTGCAATCAGACTGTTATAGTAAAACTAGGAAATTGCCCGTCAAAAATGACGGGAATAAAATTTTAAGCCTGGCAGTGCTGTTTTTCACTCAATGTGAGCACCTTTGACGATTATCGCGAGCCTTGGTGGAGCGCCTTTGGAGATCAGCGCGTGGCTCTCAATGAGCGCCTTTGGCACTCATTGCGAGTCTCTCCCCCTGTCTGCTTCCTCCCCCTGGTGTCTCATTTCCCCTCTCCCTCCTTCGTGTCTCATCCCCTCCCCTCCCTCCCTAGTGTCTCATTTCCCCCTCTCCCTCCCCTGTGTCTCCTTTTCCCCCTCTTCTCCCTCCCTTGTGTCTCCTTTCCCCCTCCTCTGCCTCCCTTTTGTCTCCTTTTCCCCCTCCTCTCCCTCCCATGTGTCTCCTTTTCCCCCTCCTCTGCCTCCCTTGTGTCTCCTTTTCCCCTCCTCTCCCTTCCGTGTGTCTCCTTTCCCCCTCCTCTGCCTCCCTTGTGTCTCCTTTTCCCCCTCCTCTCCCTTCCCTGTCTCCTTCCCTCCCATGTCTCACTCCCTATTGTCTCCTTTTCCCCCTCCTCTCCCTCTCTTGTGTCTCCTTTTCCCCCTCCTCTCCCTCCACTGTGCTGCTGTTCCCTCTCCTACAGCGCGTTTTCTGCCTGTGTCCAAAACTGGCATATGCTAATGACGTGACGCGCATGGGACGTCACATCATAAGCATACGCCGATCCAGTCACAGCAAGAAGATGCTCTGCAGGGGAGAGAGCAGCAGGAGCTCAGTGGATCAAAGTAAGAAGAGATGAGAGAGGGGATAGGGAGGTTATTGGAGAGAGGGGAAGGAGGTAGGAGGAGGAGAAGGATTGCGGCCCTCATTGCAGTCCAAGTGCTGCGTGGTCGACGGCTCGCCTCGCTTTGCGAGGCTCCCAAAGTGTGACCAACATTGGAAGCGTTCCCAACAATGACAACTGTATATGTGATATTTTTGGGGGCAGATCTGCAGCAGTCCCTGGACACCTAAAGCTGATTGAGAGAAGTTATTTTGCTAGAGCCTGCATCATTAAAGTTTGGAGGTAACTTTTAAAATCTACATTGATTTTGTTTTTCTTATTGTTATTGCTGATTAACTATTAAATACATAAATTATTCCCTATTGTATAACATTATATCATCATGGATCATTTTAGTGATATTTTCCTTTATTGTATCTGAAAAAGGAGCATTTGAAAATATTTCAAATTGTGTTTGTTTGGTTCTACAGTATACCTGGGTATGTTTCTCTGTCATCATATTAACAGTAATTAAACTGCATGAGTTATGCTTTTCAGCTAGTGAGAGAACATTCAGCCATGCAATCATTGCATTTCTTAAAAGTGCCAAACAAGTTCAATTTGTTTTACTTAATACCATACTTTTTTAAATTCAGAAACCCTTTGTAATATTTGAAACATGCTCATTTAAATGCATGATAAATAATTTTTGAATTTTTATTTTATTTAAAAATTTGCAGATCAAAGCATAATTGCAATTTAACACTGAAAATACACTAATAGTTTAAGCCAGTATCTATCCATATATCAATCTATCATAATAAATGCAATGCTGCTGCTTTAAACTGTTTGGTGTAAAATGGTAGCTCCAGCTCATTAAGACCAGCATCTTGCCATTGTTGGAGTATGAGAGAGATACACAGAGAACACAAGAAAAATGAAAAATGAAGACATAAAAAGTGATGATTAGAAGAGAGACACAAGACAACAAGAAGGAGAAAAAGAGACTGCATAATTTCAAGCATAAATGCTAGTGCAATGGTTTATTCAACAGTTATTATTTTATGACAATATATTATTCAGGGGTTGGCTGCTGTGCAATCCTAACCAGAAAGACCAGGAATGGTTTAACTTGCTGGCACAGAGCCATTTTTGGGTGGTGTAGATCAGAGACCTTAATGGTGTGCCTCAATATAACTCCACTGGTCTGGTTGACCCTCCATTTAGTTTGATTCTTTGTAATTGCTCTCGGAGAAGAACATATTCAATGGTGATTACTCACATGCCATTATCCACATGTTACAGTGAGGCCGACACCTCAGAACGTGCTTGTTTTTATTAAAGCTGACCTTTCTTATGACTGCATCAGCCCCTCCTGATAAGTTTTTGTTTGGGCAAAATTTCCAGCATGATAAATCCTTCCAAAAGACAATCTTGGAGAGGGCCAGTCATTCTTTCCTAGAAGCATCAGATCTGAGAGCAAGACTGATTGTTTTTTTTTTGTGTTTTTTTTTTCATGGTTTCTGCCCAAATGGGAAATGCTTTGAAGTTGGAATATAAAGTTATTATCTGACATCACTCTGAGCTTCAAAGTGAAATCAACAATATTTGAGCTTTCAGTCTCCTATTGAATACTACATCCATGCCCAGGACTACCTAGGACAGCACAGGCTACCTCAAGTTACTGGTACAATGCTACAGAATTGTGTATGTATTTGCACTGACATTTCTATGTGTAAATATACCTGACAATTTCTGACATAAGGTAAATATACATAAGTGGGGATATCATCGGGGAGTACAGGCAGTACTGTATGGGGCCCCATAAAATAGGTCCCTGAAGTCTCTTGAGATATTTTATGTATGCATAACAAATCTCAATACACGCACATAAGAGAGATAAACTACATGTCTATATTGAGATTGGTTACCAATTTGTTACATACTGAAGCTGACAGCATGTAATAATTTGATATCTAAGCTTTGCTTCTGGGCATCAATTTATATTAATTTTTATTGCATTTTGATTCCCCAAATTTTATATTTCTAACTTGATAAGACACAACACCCCTTCACCCACTGGTCTAGAATCACATCAAAGGATGTAATGATAGCTCTCCCAAAATGTAAACTCTCCTATTACACATACAACTTCTACCAATGTATCATGGATCTCTCCAGGGTCCTGCAGAGGCATCAACATTTTTGTTTAACTTCTTCCTTGCATAATTATACTTTAAGTCAGACTCAGAGTTTTTATTGTGCAGTGGTCCCTTAAACATTACATGCACTTAGCTCTTCTCCCATTCCTCTCCTACGTCACAAAGGCTCAACTTGTAGGGGAAGAAATCACTATTTTCAAAATAGCATCGTTATGAACACACCTTCAATAAGATTGTCAATCTTTTTTTGGTCTTAATTTTTCATATTTTAAGCACAATGTGTATTACATGCAATATTTAGTATTTGGCCAATAACAAAGTTATGTTGTAGAACATGCCCAGTGGTCTTCCAATAAACTACATCTCCTATATTTTATAGAGCTGTTCTACCAACCTAGGTTAAAGGGACACTGAACAATGAAAAAAAGTGTTAAAAAGTATAAAAAAGTCATACAGTTACTTTTTAATTAGAAAAAAATAATTCTTAATCCTTAATAATACATAACTACAATAACAGTCCCCAAACACAACAAAGAATAGCTTCAATCATTCAGATTTTCCCATAAAATGTTAAGTCCATGGTTTACACAGCTGCTAATGTTAGTTTGGTGCATACTTGACAGTGTTTTTTTTTTCTTCCTTCTTGAACTGCAGTGGTCCCTTAAGTGTAACCCCATTTGTTAGGCTGAAATCAAAGAGACGGAGGTGAATAGAGAAATGCTTTAGTGAATACTGTGATGATGATCATGGATAGAGTTTTAAATACAACACATGCATAAAACACCACTGTTGCAATTGGTTGGACATTTCAACACAAAGTGTGTGATTATAGGAAACAGAGCTTAGTGAATGCTGTGATGTGCTACAATGTGTGGGATTGGTATGAAGTATATTCAGAAGTGGCTTTATCATTCTTGTCCAGTTTTCATATGTTCTCCAGGATCAGAGGTTTCTCAAGTTTCTCTGTTATTCTGAGGAGCCTTAATACTAACAGAGGAAGGTCTTCCATCCTGAAAATAAAAGACTTCATGGGAATGCATAGAAAACCTCTATCCTGCTGCCTTGTCAGCACAACGTAAGTTTTATACTGTACATCCATATGAGTCTACCAAGAAAGTACATACTATACGCCCATGTGGCAAGTAGCCTCTATATCAAAAGTAGTAGACTGACACAGGAACATTTCTCAATCAGTCTTTGACTCTATCTATATTCCAGATGTGAGTGTCTAAGAGTCAAGAAATTGCCTTAATCAGAAGAAAGGCTTCTTGGAACAAGGAAAAAGAAAAGTGGTGAAATTGGCCCGGTAAATAAAGGCTTGAAATGAGATAAATAGGGGAGGAAATTGAATAAGCATGTGAAAATGATTACATATACAAAGAGATAGTAGCACAAACATCTGTGATCATACTAAAATATTGCACAAGGCACATGTAGTGTTTGACTACTTATGGGTCTTTTGGGTTCAGACAACCTTATGTCTATTTGAACACTCTGCAGACTTCAATAAATGCGGACCTTAGTCATGTAATCCAGGCCTGATGACTAGTTGTATCGTGGGCTTGTGTTCTGGATTATGTAAAAAAGCCAGGCACCTGTCAGATGGATACAAAATCAGTCTCAGATGTGGTCCTGATGAGTTTCAGCCATTGTGTTTGAAGAATATGTTCCAAGCTCTCGGAAATCACGATACTACTTATTGTGGAATTATACTAGATAAAAAGCACAGACTTGTATAAAGGAATTAATGCTGGCAACACTCATAGGCTTTATCGACTTCAAAGTAAACAGAGAGTAAAAACAAAATAAATTATATCTCTCCATAAA
Organism: Discoglossus pictus; assembly: GCA_027410445.1. NCBI lineage: Eukaryota > Metazoa > Chordata > Amphibia > Anura > Alytidae > Discoglossus > Discoglossus pictus. The sequence goes on along the minus strand of CM050163.1, from coordinate 497,885,012 downwards.
ACTTCAAAGATTTTGAACTGGTTTCAAACTGGCTTAAATATAGTTTTACTCAATGATATTATGAACTGAGTATATATACTTGCTGCCTGTAACTGAATTATTTATAGCTGAGTATAGCTGAATATATATATATATATATATATATATATATATATATATATATATATATATATATAAATAAATAGTACATATGTGTTCACATTTAAATGTCTAAAATAAGTTAAAAAACTTGCTTCACGCCCAGAATTCAAAGAAATACAGTTATAACATGGCATCCTGGGAACCTTGGCAGGGACATGCAAATGAGCCCACAAAGGCTACACTCTTGCAATCCATTGCCATATGAAACATGGCTTCCCTTAAGCATATAGCCTTCTGTATCAAACAGCTTTGAGCATAGCTAGGGTTGGATTATACACAAGCTAGGAAACCCACCCACATACAGCCATTTCAAGGTTACTGCTTATCATCAGCGTAGGGCCAGATCCTTAGCTTGTGCAGTGGATATTTTCAGTAGGTAATTTACCACAACAATCATTTAATATATGGTGGGCAAAAGAGCGATAGAAGCCGTCCACCGTTCAGTAGTACAGAAAATAAATAGTACATTTGTGTTCACATTTGAATGTCTAAAACATGTTAAAAACTTGTTTCATGCCCAGAATTCCAAGAAATACAGTTATTACACTGCATTCTGGGAACCTTGGCAGGGACATGCAAATATGCCCACAAAGGTTTTGCTCTTGCAATCCATAACCATATCAAACATGGCTTCCCTTAAGCATATGCCTGCTGTATCAAACAGCTTTGAGCGAAGCTAGGGTTTGAACTGTATTTATATATTCAATAGTATATGAAATAGTAAGGCACATGTAATAGTAAGAGATATATCTAGTAATTTTTGACATTATAAAAAGAGGGAATATTTTGCTTTACACCTCTTTGTACCAGTGTCAAATGAAAGGATCAGGTTTAACATTATCAGCAGGGCACGACATGAGCATAAAACCAAATGTATCACATAATATGGTGCTTTCAATAAAAATGTGCTAATGTATAAGACATCTGTATGACTTACTTTTATATTAATTAGCAAACTGAGCGATGTTAAAAATGTTATGGAACTTTGCTACTTAAACTTTTATTAAGCAATGAAGCAAACTCACACTGATCTGGATCCTCAGATGCTGCTTACTTCTGCTTTAAACGGCCACTGTAGTCCAAAATCTTCTATGATACACTTAAAAGAAAACATCTCTTACACATATTTTGTTTTTTGTGCAAAATGTTATGTTAATTTAGTAAAAAAAAAACATCACAGAAACAGATAAATGTTATATGTTTGATCCATCCCTTATATTCCAAGTGAATTGAGAGGAAGTGTAAACAAAGTCTAATTGATAGACTGTTAAATGTGGTTCTTATCTTATCATATTCAATTGAATGGGAATACAGGCACAGTGAGTTTCAGTACTGAAATCCATAAGATTTATTGTTCCTTTGTACATCACGGCATAGGAGGAAACAATGCTATTGTAACTCAGTTTAATGCAATGTATACACATTATAGACCATATACAGTGTACATGTCATGCAAAAATCATTTTCTGTAATTTTTTTAATATATTTTAAATACATGATACAATTTCTTGGCCTACAGTGGCCCTTTAATTATTATTGATGTTTGTCTCGTTAGGCCTGGTCTCACAAAGACAGTACCAATTAAATTACACAGAAGTTGTATATGTTTGGACTCACCAGGTATCATCAACTAAAATACACTAACAACGATGTGGCAACATCAATTAGTTTATGTATCATAAATCAATGATGTAACCAAGAAAAGGACAATTAACAAACCTCACTTGTAAACCACAGAACAGATGTCTCATCGGCTTCATGACATCCCATGAAGCCAGCCATTGTAACCTAAAATAACCTATTTAAATGAAACACACTAATCCCTGAACTGTCGTTCCCAGGCTTGTGTAGGACAACTCAAAAAGTGAACGTGTTGTTCACCATCCCATATACTGTTAAAGGATTAAACCCTAATAATAACATTACACAGTGCTTATCAGCTAAAATTAGATGTGATTGGTATATTAAAGGATTTAATACAACTATCTCCCACATATATAATGTGCTGAACCAGATTTACTGTCAGAGAGAGAAATCCCTTGCTCTATCTGGGACAATTGTCATTGCAGTTTACCCGTGAGTTCCCTATGCTTCCAGGTCTGTGTTTTTATGAGTGATTATAGGCCCTTAAAGGACCTTGCGTAGGACACTTGTGTTCCCACGAGCACAGAACTAATCTCTATGTATTTATCTAAGCAGGTTCTCATGGGCCATCCCATCCATTAGACATATCTCCTGAATCATTATTATTTCAAGCTCTTTCCCACATTGTTTAAAGGGATTCTGTCACCCAAAAAACAAAGTTAATTTTTTAAGTTATTCTTAAAGAGTATATATTGTATTAGCCGTTTTCTCTAAAGTGAGCCATTCCTGAGTTAATCAGGAATGTTTGAGCTGTATTAATATACAAATGAGCAGCTCCAAAATACTAATTAGTCGCTTTCAAATGCCAATTGACATTACAGTAGCCTTGCCTGTCTCTGTGGTTGCCAAAACAGTACCCCAAATCTTACCAAGCACTCAAATTAGCATTCTGAGCTGCATTGTACCATACAGGAGCTGCACAAATAAATACGTAGAAAAATTGGCTAATGCAATGTACACATTGTTCTTCATGATCTTTTAAATGAAAGTAACTTCCTGTTCAGGTGATAGTGTGCTTTTAAACAGAAAGTTTCTCATTTGCATATTCAGCAGCCTATGGGTATGTTTTTTTTTAACTATTTTTCATTTTTTTTAATTACATTTCAGTACTTAATATAAAAAGTGAGGAAGGGAATTCAAAGAAAAAAAAAAAAGAAAATAGAGTCAGATCATCAAATTACAATGAGCATTTGACACATATTGATTCTCACCAGTCATAATATTTTACCCACATACTCTCATTTCATGCTACAACTCTCACTTTTAGGACATTTCTGTATTTTAATTTCCACTGTATAATTCTGTGTCTTCTTCTTTCTGACTTTCTCCCAGCTCCATGAGCTTCAAATGGTACCGCAAAACTAAGTTTATCAGAGAAACATATCATGTAACAACAAAAAACAACCTGTGAAATAATCACCTATGAAACTGAGGTGGGGACTGGTTACATGTTCCTGCAAATCAAGATAAAAATTATAAACTTAATTTGTAGTATACATTGAAAATAGCTAATATCCCTTGATCTGTAGGTTTCATCTCCTCTTGATTTTTAGAAACTATGGAAGAGTGTAGAGCACATAACGCATTTCGCTACACTCTGCCACCAAACCCAAGCGGCTCATAAAGGTAATTATTCTCCACACTAAGCCATTGTTTGTGCAACATACCTCATGTTCCCTCCTACAATTATATTAGAAGCTCCACCACCAGAATGCCCTGGAAACAGAATGGCATGTATGTACGCCTGCTGAACATGGTTTGTGCCAGAAACTGACCCACATGATCTTGTGGACCAATAGGAGACCACTGTCTGTGCCATGTGCATTAGAACATGTAATGTGGAGATTGACAGCCTGTTGTATCACCTCATACACTCACTCCCTCCCTTGCAAATGCTGCTAAGGAGTCAGCTTAAAAGTATAACTACAAATCCTTCTCCTGCAGACATGTAAATGACATACCGTATTGGTCTGAATATAAGCCGCAACTCTTTTCCGATTTTTGAGCTTGCGAGTTACGGGTGCGGCTTATATTCGCGACCGTCAAAAAATCATTGCCGATTGCCGAACTTTGCTTGTAACGAGTGCGTCTTCTATTCGCGAATGCAAAATTACTGCAGATTTGCGCGATTGCGAGTTAAGGGTGACGATTTTCATGCTTTAGACTGCGGTATTGAATAGCTATTTACGGTTTTAGTGATCCTAACATCCTGTAAAGCCCGTAACCTGCAAAAAAAGCTACAGTGCTAATTAGAAAGCCTGTTTCTTGCAATGGCTGATCACTTTGAGAGTCTTTTTCTCTCCAATTTTACGGGTGCGGCTTATATTTGAGTACTATCTTTTTTCTATTTTTTCCCCTTGAACTTTACGGGTGCGGCTTATATGCGGGTGCGGCTTATATTCGGACCAATACGGTACTTACATGCCCAGCTTACACCAAATTATGATGGATGCCTTCAGGGGGCAGCAGTAGCATCAAATGTATTTATTTGTAATTAAATAAGTATTTATGACATTTTGCTTCCTTATTATGTTCTTTACCAGGCTAAACAAATACATTTTCATCACACATTGAGTGGTGTTTTAAATAATAATAATTATGGTTCAATTATGGTATACACTTAAAATATGTGTTAAAATTAATATTATCTGCAAAACATCTGCTTAGAACCTAATTATAATTTGTTACAGATTCTCTGTTACATCTTGAAAACCTATAAGATGAATAACAAACAACTGCAACCAACAACAAACAACCACACTCAACAACATCAATCAGCCAGCAACAACAACACTAAACTCTTAAACTTCTTGTGGTTTACAAAACGTGGAGTCCATTGTTGTACCTGTCTATGTTGCATTGGAGAAAATACACACAAATACATTGAGATTAAATGTCCAAATAAATAAAGACGTGAAAAAGGTTCAAAAGTGCACCGAATAATAAAAAAAAAGCTTGGGTTAAGTCTCCTATGTGTATAAGGGCGTATAAATGTTGATGCTACCTGTCTACATTAATACTTCCCTGTTTTTATTAGAATTAATTAACACATCAAATGTGCAACACACCAAAAACAAAGTTTAATCTCCATACAATAATGTCGCTATAACAACTATTCAATATCAGACATTTTGGACTGAATGGATAGGCGGCAAAAAGTATAACAGAGAGATTATTGCCTAGCAATAAAATATAGGTTTCCCTTTTAATATTTGTTTTACTGCATGCTTGACATGATCTGAAAAGCCCTAGTGAATGGCCACATTGACTGTGTACAGTTATCTCACACTGCAATGGGTGTGGGCTGGAAGTGCCATTATGTGGAGAACACTGATCCATTGAAATCCTTAGTCAATAAACGGTGCTTTCTCAAATCTATTTCTAAATCTCAAATGACAAATACGGATTATATTTGTTGCTGGCCTACTGTATTGTGTGACATGTTTAATGTAATCAATCTGCTGTGCAATACAAGTTTCCCGACAACACTTTATCACTGATATCAGGGACATTTAAACTTTACTTGGAATGGGTCTTCAAATTAAAGGGTAAACATGGTTACTTTTTTTCTATATATAATTTTTAATGATAAAACTTGAGAATGGGCAAAACCCTTTTAGACAACAGGAAAAATAAAGATAGATATTATTTATTGGCTCTTGAGACATTTGGTCCATTTTCTTGAGTGCTGTCAAATGGGTCTGAGCATGAATAGTCATTGTTTGTGTAGACAACTGTGCCAAGACAAAGAACCAACAGCCTCAGGCAGTAGTCAGTAATTAATGACAATTATCTCTCATTAAGGGTTCCCTGGTGGTCCAGTGGTTAGTATTCGGTACTTTTAACGCTGCAACCTGGGTTTAATTCCAAGTCAGGGAACCAAGAGGTCACACCACCCTGAAACCAAGCAGGGTTGGGCCTGGCCAATACTATGATGGGAGATCACCTAGGAATACCAGGAGTTGTATACTGTGGTACAACAGGAGAAGGAACTGGTAACCCACTCCAGTATCACTGCCAAGTGGATCAGCATGACCATGGACATAAAGATATCCTGGTGTGTTACGGTCCATGAGGTCACAAAGAGTTGGAAACGACTGAATGAAGCAAAAAAAAAAACGCACTGCACAATTCCCTATCTTGTACATGGGCCTTTTTCTCTAGATCAAGAACTCAGGCTTTTCTGTTGCCCCTGGTCAGTACTTGTATGGGAGACCACCTTGGAATACCAGAAGCTGTATGCTATGGCCCACGGTAGAAGTAACTGGCAACTAACTCCAGTATCTCTACCATGAATACCAAGTGGGTCAACATGGTGTGTTGCTGTCCATGAGGTTACAGAGAGTTGAACATGACTGAGGAACACAAACACACATATCTCATTAACTACAAATCTGTTTGGGGGGGCAGAAAGCTCACTGACAGCTCAAAATGGCAATCGTCAATGCTTCAAGCTAGTTTTTTTATACAGTGCAGGCAACTGCGTTTGCCGTGCTCGTGTGTTCGCTTTAGCAGGCTGATAACGTAGGGTTTTCATTCTGATACATTGATAGCGATTTAATGTACTGTATAAGAACATAAAGGAGCAAATAAAGACAAAGAGCTACTGTACTTTGTGCTTTTAGACTACTCCCTATCACAAATTGTTGTGTACAGAGAGTAGGCTGAAGATGAGAGTTTCAATACTCCCTAGTATTTGGCACGTTTTAATCTAAAATCAGTTCTCAAGAGATCCTCAGAATGCTGAATGGCAATTATACAGAGCAATGACAGTGTGCAACATAGAAAATCCTAGTTTTTGTTGACTCTATGGAAAGACAGAGGCGTTTTGTCTGGATTCAGCACTTCCTAATAGCTTGGGGCTTGTAAGAAGGTACTCATCTACTGAACAGTGAAAGAAGGGTGGGAGAGGAGGGAAGGAGCAGGGAGGGATATATGTTTATCATTGGAGGATGAGGTCTACTTTCTAGTATCTGACACCTACCTCTCCCACACACATGCTCATAAGCAGAAAGCCTCAAGACAAATTGCAACTCCTTCTCCAGTGAAATGTAACTGCCCCTCCACACATGTTCACCAAAGGATCTTAGATGCCTCTAGGGCAGACCTGGGCATAGTGCGGCCCGCGGGCCACATCCGGCCCCTTGGCTGTCCATGTCTGGCCCGTTACGGTGACCTACAATGGGATACAAATTTGTGTCCTGGACAAAAAAACACTGTCAATTGTAAAAGGGGGCAATTTGTGAGCAGCAGTGTTGTGACTAGCTGGGATGGATAGCATTCTGTAGATACTGCTCATGACACCGAGAAAATAAAATAAGGCTATAAAATTAATATTGAGCAGAATTAAGTTCCACAACATTCCGAGATTCTCATGTGGCCCCTTTGGGAAATTAATTGCTCACCCCTACTCTAGGGACTAGCAGAGTCATCAGAATTTATTTTCATGCCTAATAATGCTCGTACATATACATATTTTCCCCTCATACAGTAGTCCTTTTAAGGGACTCTGTCCCCTCAACATGAAGTCGATTTCATTTTAAAGAGCATTACAAACTAGCTATGCATTGTACTAGCAGTTATTCTCTGCAGTAAATCATTTCTGAAATATTTTGAGCTGATTTTGAGACTCCTGCATGCGTGCCTCAGGATGCTTGATAAGGATGGGAGGGGTCTAACTTCCTATTAACATTGAGGGTCTTTATTTTGTCCACTTCAGAGACAGACAAGTAGACTGTAATCCTACTTAGCGTATGAAACAGCTAATTAATGTGCAATTTTACACACCTACATATAAACAGAGCAACTACAACATGGAATTTCCAGGGATTGATTAATTTTAGAAAACAAATTAATAACACAAAATATAGCCACTTTTTCATGCTCTTTAAGAATAATCTAAAAAACTTGGGTTGACAGAGTCCCTTTAAGCATACATTACATGTAACTATCCTATGTTATCTAAGGTGATAAACTAACTCTCATGGTGTCAAGGTTGGTTAAATCAGCTTAATCACAGATCCTTAAAGCTTCTGTCATTATTCAACTAGGCATGCTTTTCAATCACCCCCACATGTGAGAGTTAACTAATTACCTTAGATAACGTTACTAGCATAGAAGGAGACCTTTCAGGTTATTTAAGCTGAAAATACTTGAATATCAAGCTAAATTGTCTAACATTCTCTCTTTAAAGCTTTAATAACAACTAATTGTTGTTACATTCATTTACATGTGTATCTTTCATTTATTCTCAATAACTGGGACCTTTGCTTTGTCCTTTTAATTATGTGGAAAATAAGTAAATGTGTAAGAATACTGTAAATAGCACTAAAAACTGCCCTATTGATTATGTGTGTTGGTTTAGAAGCAGTAATGTGGTTGTTATTGGATTTTGCTATTAATTATTTAGGAGTACCTTTAGAAACATGCCTTTGTTTTGATGCGTAAATATTTGAATAGTAAGCAATTAAATGTCATTTGATTTGCATGTGTAAATAGGCATGTGCGTGTTTACATAGGAGTTTCTCCCAGATAGTAGACTATTAGCCACATTAAATCCCCTCAACGTTGAAAACCGCAACCCGTAACGTAGCCCACAAGACTTATGGCTATTAAATTGGCCTTGTAAAGCTACCTTGCGACTTGCGGGGTAGGGGCGAGAAAACCCTATGGGACATGAGAATTCGACTTGCGCGGCCGCAAATCCTTTGTTCTTTCAAGCCCGTAACTGTTACGTTCCAATCGCACTATTAAATTGCAACAAATTCACCGGCGTTCAAGCCCATAACGCATAAATGGAGCCAAAAAGCCTAAGGGTGCTAGAGAGGACCCGCAAGGGGCTAAAAGTCCAATTCCTAGCACTGTAAATGCAAATATACACACACTACAGTACTTCTAATAAAAGGGAATGTGATGTTAGGTATTAGAATTAATAGCACAACATTCTCAGGCTCCCAAGTCGGCAATATAAAATACTTTATTTCATGTTTAATTTCTGTGTTATATCGATCCCGGCAATCAATGTGTTAATACATATAATGGAACTCGCATGTAATAGAATATCATATTTACAGCTTTATCAATATTGCATTGTCGTAACTCATAATTGAAGCCCGTAAGACTTTGAAATCCCACCTCCATTTTTCTGTGATGTAATGATGACGATTTCTGTTTCCAATGGCTCCATGTAAACCTGTAACTACGGGTTTGACTAATTGATCATGTTCATGGGCGTGCATCCAATGTTCAACAAATGGTTTACAGGTTTGCGTCTCAAGCCCGTAGCTCGCGCCCTGCTCGAATTGAATAGCTCTGTAACTCGACCAAATTTCAAGCCCACAGACGTTTTGGGGATCACTTTGCACTTACGGGCTTTAAATTTAATTTGGCTATATGTGAATAATTTCAAAACTCAGAGGGTAATTATAAGGCTTCTTTGTTATTTTGTAAACATTATATATTTATAGGTTTCTTCTAAACTTGAATCTTATTTATTACAATTAATTTGATGGTAAATTATTATTTGTAACGCTCCACCATATTACGTAGCGTTTTAGGAAAAAACTTACATGTTTGTGAATATGTAAGAAACGTAAAGCATTAGCAGCTGTGTAATGCATGAGCACAACATTATTTTTATCCTTTATTTGTAATGCGTCGACATATTCCGTAGCGCTATACAGGGGTTAAATACAAAAACTATTTTAACAAATAGTAAAAGGGCCCTGTCTTTGAGCTTTGGCTTAAGCATCTAACAAGACTGAAAACTTACAAACAAAAGGATATTTTCAAATTGTTGAGTTCAAGATCTTAACATGCAAAGACTGTCTGCCTTCAGTACTTCCCGATAGCTTGGAGACGGAGGACAAATTCATATCTACTGAACAGCGGATGGAAGAAGAGGACAGGAGGAAAGTTAAATCAGCATAGGCATCACAATTTTTTTTTTTCTAATTAAAAACTAGCTTTTAATTTTTTCCTGCCTTATTATAATCTTGACTCAAGGCCATCGGAAAAAAAAATATATATATGCAAGTTATTAGTACAGACAATGGGAACACAAATGTACTAATCATTTTCTGTTGGATGGCTTCTATCACTCTTTTGCCCACCATAAGTTAAATGATTGAGAGAGAGAGAGGATTAATAGTACATTTATATATGCATCCTCATACAGCAGTAATTTAAACGTAAATGGCCTATAAAGGGACGATAAGAAAGAAGGGAATGCCCAGTTGGTTAAATTAACTTAATCACAGAGCATTAAGTGTTAAAACATGCATAACAAGGGAGTAGATGTAAGATTTGTTAAATCATTGGAGATTTTGGTATTTGAGACCTACTCCCTTCGCCCACACACTCTCAAAAGCTGGCAGCTTGCAGCAACAAATGCAAGCCCGGCACTGGAGAAATGTAAATCCCCTCAAAGACACACAACCTTCACCAAAGTATCATGGATACCTCCAAGCAGACGCATATTGTTCTTTAATTAAAACTTTTGGCACATTTCCTGCCAAATTATGCTCTTTAAGTATCGTTTTTCAAACATATATGATCTGTGTTTCTTTAAGCTTTTTAATCCAAATATAAATGGTAATACTAATAAGTCTATTCATTTATTTGTGCAGATAAATATATTCAAAACAATCCATCTAAATCAGATCTACTTTTTTAAATACTGAGGGTATTTTTGGGGCAATTATCATAAATAGTAATGTATTATTGTAATGTGTATTATATAGATCGCTCACTAGTTAAATAATCTGTATCCGACCATAACAGTTATAGTGGTTATCTCATTGTATTTCTTGCTGAGGTTCAGTTGCTTTGAAGTGACCACCTCTGAGAAGGAATAAAACCCTAGTTTAGACTTTATGTCAGAAGCTCTTATCTAGGACTATGTGCCAATTGCAGACAACAGCCATGGAACCATGTTTATGTTATGTGTGGACACCTGTCCATAAAGAACCAAAACCACTAATGCATTTCTCATGTGCTTGTGAATGTGCCCTACAGAATAACAGCTTGCTATTCAGATGAAGAACACTGCAATTAAGGGGCTTCTTGTGAAATTATTTTCTCTGTCCTGACACTTCTTTATTTACACTATCATGTTACAAAAAGTCTTTTTCCACCTGTCAGGCTGTAATAGTAACCATAAATTGCTTTGGGTTTGTGGTCAAAGCAGGGTTGTTGACCTACTTAGGGGGTGACCGTTATATATGCCCATTAGTTTTGCTTCTTTGCAAGCTATAAACAGTAGAACAATTTCCCAAGCTATTGTGTGTCATGCCAGAATGTGAGTTGTAGCAAAAACCTAAACCCACTCCGGTATCTTCGCAAAAAAACCTTATGGATATCAGAACCATATGCACCATGTGCCCAGAATGCTGCTATCCATAGGGTCATGGAGAGTCGGACAAGAGTGAAAGACTAAACAATATATATATATTGTTTCCTTTTAATATAGATATATTTCTTGAAAACAAAATGAATTAATTAGTTATCAGTGATTATTATATGGTTTGCATATTAGAGCAGTTCTGGTTACTATACTATCTTATTGCTTATAATATATAACTAAATATAGGGAAAGGCTTTAACATTTTTAAAGACAAATGTAAATAAGTCTCTATTAAAGCAATGAAAATTATTGTTAATATTAACAATATGACTCGTATTAGTAGTGTCAAATATTGAAAATAATCACCATTCAAAGAAAAAAATAGTATTATTAGGGGGTGGGTCAGAAAGGCTGGTTAACAGAAAAAAAATGCAAACATCAATGGAAGTTTACTGTAAGAAAATTAAACTTTTATTAATAATAATAATTATTATTACAAATAATAACAATCAATTATTAAAGTACTTGTTTTAAATAATGCCATAGTTTGAACCTCTTTTTTTTAAATTTGAAATGGTGTCACTCAGTTGTGTCTGACTTTCCATGACCTCATGGACAATACAGCATGCTGATCCACTTGGTTTCCATGGCAGAAGTGCTGGAGTGGGTTGCCAGTTCTTTCTCCAGTGGGCCACAGCATCAAGCTCCTGGTATTCCAAGGTGGTCTCCCATTAAAGTACTGACCAGTATGACCTATTTTTTCCCTGGCTGGATTTGAACCCAGGATGCTGTGGTGAAGGCACCTGCATCCTAACCACTGGGCCACTTTTAAGTATGTGATAGCAATTTAAAAGAACATGTAGTGATAAGACTTCCATAATTAGTGAGACTCAGAACAGCAGGGAGAGTTGGTGTATCTTCAGTATTTGTATTATTATTATCTAGTAATTATAATGCGTCAACATATTCCGCAGCGCCATACATAGGATGAAACAGAACATGAAAACAATATCAATACAGATTAAATGAAAAGAGAGCCCTGTTTTTATAGGATTAAAATCCCACAAATTTACAATCTAAAGGATCAGTTAAACTAGCAGTATAACTAACTGTCTTTTCTTATCTATTATGTGCTTTTTTTCTGTGTACAACTTAAGAGGACTTCCTGTAGGCCCAATGAACTTCTTAGAAAGATTTAGAGCAATGTATAAACCCTCCACAATTCCTGTTATTTTATTAATACAGCTCACAGACAAACACAAGAAGAGGAGAATTCCACTCATGAGTACACCAAGCACCCCATTATATGATAAATTCACCACTTGCACATTATTCCTTTGTTTTTTCAAACAGTTATACTGTTCTCCTTCAGCTATTTTAAAAAGTACTTATAAACAATGGAAATAGAGTCACAAAATCCCTTGTATACCTCACTCACAATTAATAAAACAAAGCTTTTTCTACATTAAAAGGACAAAATCGGTTTATCAATGGAATCACTGAACTCTATGAGTTGCCCATATACAGGATTTAGTCTCATTATTCTGACCACCATCTACTTTTAATGTCAACAGTATGTAACCATTAATATATGGCACGTGTCATGAGCTGACTTGGTGAGTATATAAGGTGAGGTGGAGGCATTCTGCAAACATATCAACCATCGATATCATGGGTAAAACGTGCAATTTATCCGACTTTGAAAAGGGAATGGTCATTGTCGTTCGGATCAAGGGTGGCATTATTTCTGAAACACCGCAGTTTGTAAACTGTTCGCATGCTGCTGTGGTTAAAGTGTACTGTGACTAAACAAATGGCTCCATTGCAAATAAACGGTGTGGAACCATGTGCCACTGATGTCAGAGGTGAACGTCGGCTGAGAAGGTGTGTGAGGGCCAACCGACACGCTACAGTTGAGCAACTCACCATCCAAACGAACCAGGTACAGCAACCCTGTGGCGTATGGGGCTCAGAAGCAAGCGGCTGGTCACTTCACCCATGCTGACAAGAGTTCATTGTAAGAAAAGACTTCAATTTGCACGACAATACCAAAATTGGACCTCTTCTAATCAGCAAAGGGTTGCCTGCTCTGATGTGTCACAATTTCTGCTCCATCGACAGGATGGACTTTGGCGTGTCAGTCGCAAAAAGAGAGCCACAGAACAATTCAAAATATATCATATGGCCAGAATTTTCTGGGTGTAATTGGAAGAGCACAACAAAGACTTCCAAGTACTTCCTTGTATCCAAATTGGCCAGACTTGAACCCCATCGATCACCTACGGGACCACTTTGATAGTCATGTTCGCCGTATGGATCCTCCACCAGACACTCGTCCGCAGCTGTCGGATGCACTGCAGTCTGCATGGCTCCAGATACCCTAGCCAACCTTCCAGTATCTTATTGAATCACTACCACGCCTTCTAGCTACAGTCCGGAAAGCACAGTGGTTATTTGGGAGTAGTCATAATAATCTGACTGGAACGTGTATATTATGGAGAGACATGATGATACTGAATGATATCCTAACTTAGATTATAACAGTTATATTCTCTGGTCACTATTTCATTTGCATAATTTATTTATCAATCCTAAAAAAAGAAACAGTAAATATTGGAAGGGAGAGCTATTATGTTTTATGATAAATTATCTTCATGTGTATTTGTAGATTCTTACCCAAGACCACAGCTACTATATATATATATTTATATATATATATATATATATATATATATATATATATACATATATACACCAGTTATGTTATGTTATACCCAAACGACGACACCACATATTAAAATAATTTTAATTAATTGAAATGGGAAATATTATTTATTACTTACATTTATATAGAGCTTTTACAAAATTAATTAAAAGTGGTCATGGTACAAAATTATAAAACAGTACAATAAGTCATACAAGCGATTTAAGTAGAGAAGTTGGAGGAATTTTTTTTTGAGGAGTTGGAGCAATGGCTCAACGATTATATAAAAGTAATTGCATGGTAGATAGTGGGAAAGGACGAAAGGTGAAGTAGGATGGGCAGTGGGCTGTTGACAATCTATGACTAAAGTATTTGTTAGTCAAGTGCGAGTGATTTGTGTGTCTACAAAGACGGAGAGAGGGACGTGCTCCCAGTTATGTATGTGAACTTCGGGAGAGGCTAGGATCAAATTTTGAAAAGTTCCTGTAAGGAGAAATTGAATGAATTTGAGGGACAGAGAGAAATCAGATAGACGGAGAGATAGCAGAGAGAGAATAATGTAAAGGGGTGTGCTCATAGCCGATATGGAAGGGCAATAAAACAAGGTTTAGGGACTGAGGAATAAAATTAAAAGTGAGGGGCTTTTCTTTTAGCTGGAGTTTAGGTAAGGTGTACTTTTTGGGCAAAACTATTTACAGTATATGCTTAATTAATATTTACAGTATATGCTTAATTATAATAAGTTACCGGGATAATTTAAAAAATCACTACAACGATTAACCAATATGTACAGTTGTGCTCAAAAGTTTGCATACCCTTGGCAAATTGGTGATATATGTACCATTTTTAAAGAAAACATGAGTGAGGAGGCAAAACACATTTCTTTTATTTCTTATGGGATTCATATTCAACTGTAGGTTATAACAGAATGGCACGATCATAAAACAAAACATGGCAACAAAGAAAAAAATGACCCTGTTCAAAAGTTTGCATACCCTTAGTTCTTAATACTGTGTATTACCCCCTTTAGAATCAATTACAGCATGCCGTCTTTTGTTGTCTATGATGCCCCTAATTCTTGCAGGTGGTATAGCTGCCTATTCGTCTTGGCAAAATGCCTCCAGGTCATACGAAGTCATTGGTCATCTTGCATGAACTGCATGTTTGAGATCCCCCCAGAGTGGCTTGATGATATTAAGATCAGGAGACTGTGATGGCCACTCCACAACCTTCACCTTTTTCTGCTGTAACCACTGGAGGGCCAACTTGACCTTGTGCTTAGGGTCATTGTCATGCAGGAAAGTTCATGAGCGTCCCATGCGCAGCCTTCATGCAGAAGAATGCAAATTGTCTGCCAGTATTTTCTGATAACATGCTGCATTCACCTTGCCATCAATTTTTCCAAGATTTCCCGTGCCTTTAGAGCTCCCCCCCCCCCCCCAAAACATCAGTGAGCCACCACCATGCTTCACAGTGGGATAGTATTATTTTCACTATAGGCCTTGTTGATTCCCCTCCAAACATAGCGCTTATGGTTGTGACCGTAAAACTCTATTTTGGTCTTGTCACTCCAAATTACAGTGTGCCAGAAGTTGTGAGGCATGTCAAGGTGTTGTCGGGATATTGTAACCAGGCTTTTTTGTGGCATTGGTGCAGTAAAGGCTTCTTTCTGGCAACTCGACCATGCAGCTCATTTTTGTTCAAGTATCGCCGTATTATGCTCCATGAAACAACCACGCTGTCTTTTTCCAGAGCAGCCTGTATTTCTCCTGACGTTACGTATGTCTTTTTCTTTGTATTCAGAACAATTCTTCTGGCAGTTGTGGCTGAAATCTTTCTTGGTCTACCTGACTTTGTCTTGGAATCAAGAGATCCCTGAATTTTCCATTTTTTTAATAAGTGATTGAACAGTACTGACTGGCATTTTCAAAGCTTTGGATATCTTTTTATATCTGTTTCCATCTTTATGAAGTTCCATTACATTGTTACGCAGGTCTTTTGACAGTTCTTTCTTGCTCCCCATGGCTCAGTATCTAGCCTGCTCAGTGCATCCACGTGAGAGCTAACAAACTCATTGACACACAGACACTAATTGCAATTTAAAAAGCCACAGGTGTGGGAAATTAACCTTTAATTGTCATTTCAAGCAAGATGGGCATAAGAGCTGAAGAATTTTACTTAATATCAGATATTTATAACCCTTAAACTCAGGTTATTTATTTTAGTGAGGGCTATGTTTGCTAGATGTTTTCCACATCTTTATATTTTTATTTCAATAAAATTATATATGGGATATTAATCTCTACAGTGCAAAACTGGTCCTCTATGGGCAGTACAAATATGATTGTATTATTAATTTGGAGAGGGGAGGTTTAGCTTTTATTTAGTGTTTTATTTAAATGGCAACTTACTCATAATATTCATAATATAATATTGGTTAAAAAAATCTCCCAATATTATCAAGTTAGATCCCTTCTCAGGCTTTTCAAGTACTTTGAGTCACAAATTAGCATTTGAGCCGCACATTAGCATAAAGGATCTGCAAAAACAATGCAATGCAAAGTATATACAGAATATTGTATTGCAGAGAAAAAAGCTAGTACAGTGTCTAGCCATTTTTTTATGAAAACAACTTCTGGTTCGAGTAACAATGTCCCTTTAAAAAACATTAAAGAGAATCCTACAATTTCTAAGAAATATTTTTTGTATTAGTAGTATATACATCATGATTTTTAGATGCTAAAGTAAATGTTTTATTGGACTAGTGATGTCAGATGTGTAAACAATGATAAGATAAGGGGCATTTAGTGAGCTGCTAGGTCCCATATTGATTATAAAAATATTACATCATGTCTAAGATATGCGAAACTAGAAAGATTGTGCTCTCGATTTGCTTAGCTATTAAAGATTACATTTTATAATAAATTATAATTTTTTATTTGTTTTTACACAAAAGTAACACTCCCTAGTTAGCTAGTAAAAAGATATGTTAAAGATATTAAACTACCAACAAAGGACCTCATTGTTTGAACTATGGTATTCCCAGTAGCAACATACGGATGTGAGAGCTGGACCATAAAGAAGGCTGAGCGCCATAGAATTGATGCCTTTTAATTATGGTATTGGCGAAAACTACTTAGAGTCCCTTGGACTGCAGATCAAATAAATTAGTACTTCAGGAAGTCAAGGCAAACTATTCACTGGAAGGTATAATCATGAGGCTGAATTTCAAATATTTTGGCCATATCATGAGATGGCAGGATTCCCTAGAGAAGACTCTGATGCTGATAAAGATTGAAGGCACAAGAAGAAGGGGGACAACAAAAGCGGAGATGAATAGATAAGGTCACGGAAGCAATGAACATGAACTTGATGGAGCTCAGAGGGGCAGTGACTGAGAGATGTACGTAGCGTGCTGTGGTCCATGGAATCATGGAGAGTTGGACTCGACTGAACGACTAAACAACAACACTACCTAACAACAACTTTCTACCTTTATTACCCCGCTGCTAGAGACTTTAAAGCTTACATTGCTACATAAATATATAAACTGCATCAAAACACACACTGGAAAGAAAAAGTATGTTTGCTCTCGCCCCCTCTAAGGAATGAATGAGGAACACCAGTGCCCCACTCTGATGCCAGTCCCAATGACTTTGCTTTTTGCAGCCTTATTGTAGGATTTCTTATACTCAGCTTCCAGTAGTCCCATGTAGGCATGAATAATACAGAAACATTTACTCATCATGTGATGCAACAACTTGCCAAACATTTTGTTTCCTTTTACTATCAGTTTTGGAGCCTGATGTGTCTGGAAACTATTTTTTTCCATTTGCTGGAAAACATTTCATTTGTGTTAAAGAGACACCGTCACAATCGTTTTTGCAAAGTTTAATTTATACAAAGTTTGGTAATAATAAACAGCTGTTCATACCAGAAGTTTATATAATAATTTAAGGGTTTTATACCACAGACATGTAACTAAAATCCATATCTAACGAACACTGAGGGCTTCTCATCTTCCACAGAGAGAAAACACAGTATATTATATTTTGGTAGAATTATACAAAGGAGTCAATTTCTTAAGACTTGTCTAATAAGAATAATGTGTTTGAAATAATATGTGGTGCCAGTGAAATGCATTGCACAATAATTTTGCTAACTGCTACAAAGTTGCAAAAGATAAATTGAGCAGATTGGGATTATAGATTGCCCTGAGATTTGAATTTTAGATGGTGGTCTGCAGAAAGGATGCTTTATCGGACCACAGTAGTTTGAGAAGGGTTACCTGGTGGTCCAGTGGTTAGGGTTCAGTGTTTTCAGCACTGTGACCTGGGTTTGATTCCAGTCAGGGAACCAAGAGGTCACACTACCCTGAAGCCATGCAGCGTTGGACCTGGTCAGTACTTGAATGGGAGACCACCTAGGAATACCAGGAGCTGTATGTTGTGGCCCGTTGGAGAAGGAACTGGCAACCCACTCCAGAATCTCTGCCATGAATACCAAACAGATCAACATGGTGTGTTGCGGTTCATGTGGTCACAGAAAGTCAGACATGACTGAGTGACGCAAACACATGTCAGTTTGGGAAACACTTTAAATGTATTTTAAACTTTGTAAGAAGCTATTAACATTAACATTTATATAATCTATGATTCACCTTCTGGATCACTACCTTGTCGTGGTGCAGGGGCTTGGGTACCTAAATGAAGCTGTGAGCTATACCATGTAGTGTCACCCAAGATGGGCAGATCATATCAGAGAGGTTAAACAAATCGTGGTCAACTGAAGAAGGAACTGGTAACCCACTCCAGTATATTTTCCAAGAAAACCATATGGATAAGCACAACCAGAAACACAGTCAGATGTGCCTGGCGTGCTGCGTCCATATGGTCACCAAGGAATGAACAACAATCTATGAGTATAAAAGCATTTTAAGAGCATTTTTTTTAGCAGACTCTGCTTATGCCAGAGATTCCAAGATCATGTCTTCCATGATTCCTGGTGGCTTGGCAACTAAGAGTGTGTTCCGCAAATTTTCATTATTTGTTCAAGAAGGTGAGAGGAGAGAGGGGGATTTATTGCCTTATTGGTTGATTCTGATACACTGTTAGAGTTTATCTGAAAATGAACGGTCCTTTAATACATCCAAGCTTCTGCTAAGCAAAATTAAATCCATCAACAACTGTATGTTAAGTACTGCTGTGCATTTAAGTGCTGGCTAGATAATATTTAGTGATTTTTAGTGTTTAGAATTTTTACCACAGACCGAGCTCTCTTTGGATGGGCCCCAGTGCAGTGCCCCCCCCTCGCTCATGCACCCCTGGAAGCCCCTGTGCCTGCTCAGCATCATGGCTCTCCTATGCCGGTGTCTACTCACCTGTGCAGAGAATCCAGAATGACGTCAAGTGTGTGACGTCATTTGTGATTCCCTGCCTCCACTAGAACAAGCGCCAGCAGGAGAAGCAGGGAAGTCCTTAAGAGGAGTGGCGGGGTATGGTATGGGTGGGAGGGCTGGGGGAGGTCCATACTCTACAGAGAAAGTGATTTTTTTATCTTAATCTAAACTATTTTATTTATTATTTTAATCTAAACTATTTAATTCCAAACATTTGTAACGGATACAGATTGGCACTTACAGGCTCAGGATACAGATTGGCTCTTTCAGATACAGGATGCAAATTGGCACTTACAGACACATGATGCACATTGATGGTTACAGATGCAGGCTGCAGATTGGGACTTACAGGCACAGGCTGTATATTGGCACTTTCAGGCACTGGATGCAGATTGGCTCTTACAGACACAGACTACACAATGGCACCTACAGACACAGGATGCAGATTGGCACTTATATGCACAGGATGCAGATTGGCTCTTACAGGCACAGACAGGATGTGGGGTCATATTCCAAGCAATTGATCAGTCCCACACATTGAGTTCTGAGCAATTGATGAAACGCACACGTCGAGGACTGAGCAATCGGCGAGTTCCAGGCAATTTTCCACCTTGTGAGACGCGTTGAGTACCGAAAATTATGCAAACTTGAGCTGAAGGGAACCGAGGTACCACTGTATATATATATATATATATATATATATATATATATATATATACACATATATATATATATATATATATATATATATACATATATATATATATATATATATATATATATATATACATATATATATATATATATATATACATATATATATATATATATATATATATATACATATATATATATATATATATATATATATATACATATGTATATATACATATATATATAATATGCTTCTAACATCTGTTTTTACATTCCCTGTAAAAGTTCTAAAGACTATTTTTAACAATTAATGTTCCCAATGCATGTAAAAGAACTTCTTCAAAAAGCTACAGATGTTTTTCCGCATGAATAAAGATCTACTGTTTTGAAAGTATTGTTATGTCGCACAAGCCTGGCTTTGATCCATCCTCTTCTAGTCTTAAAGGGGCACTGTCAACTAAACAGGAAGTTAATTTAATTTTAAAGAGCAAAAAAAAAAAACTTTCTGTGCATTGCACTCTCAATTTTTCTCTAAAGTAAATCATTTCTGAGATCTCTAGAATTGATTTTCCTGTATGCTAATGTGCAGCTCAGAGTACTTGATAAGGGTGGTAGAGGGGTCTAACTTCCAGATAACATTACAGGTCTTTATTTTGGCCACTACAGAGACAGGCAAGCAGACTGTAATCCTAAATAACACCTCAACGCAGCTAATTACTATGTGTGAGCTGCACATTTACATATAAATGCAGCAACAACAACTTGGAATTTCCCAGAACTGATTATTTTTAGAATAAAATGGATAACACAACATAGAGCCAGTTTTGTTATGCTCCATATGAATAACCTAAAAAACAACAACTTGATTTTGGGATGACAGAGTCCCTTTAACACACACAACGTGCCAGAACCTCTGTGCAGGTCCAGAGTGACTGGATTGAGGGTAATGTACATTTTCCAGACTTTAGGTCATTATGTTTGAAAACTTTATCTTATCTACCCTCCTCCTCAGCACATTCTCAGAATCAGGCAGTAGCACATCCTGGGTCCCCCTGACTCATGCACTAGACAAGATCAACTGCTGTCAATCTCTGGAAAATAGGGGTCTGCTAAAATTTAGAGTTTCTCAAAAAGTGTTTCCACTTTTAGTAATTCTTCATTATCTGGTATTTCTTCGTATCAAGGTTTGCCAGATTTTTGCCTATTCTGCCAATGTATTTAGAAAGGGCTTAGAATAAATCTTCATCATTTCTAGCAATGCACTCAAAACCTCAGTCCAGCTCCTGATTGGCTGGAAACAAGTTAGAGCAGCTTGTTAAACTGAGGGAGGGTGATCAGACTTTGATGCAACATATATGTAGATTTACTACTACTATTTTACTTGGTTTCTTTAAAAAAGTGTTTTATATGTTTAAAACATGCTACTTACAAGAAAATGTGTCCGTTCCACTTCCCTTTCATCAGTAATATTTTCCCTTACAAAATTCTATTTGAAGATGTTTTCCATTGGCTGACTTCAAAAACACCATAACATAGAATACCTCAAAAAATAGAGATAGGGGAAATAAACATATAATTAAATATATGAGTATTTACCTTAGATTCCCTGTTAAAATCAGCAAATAAAACAATTTATGAAATCTATTCAAAAGTGAAAAAAACTATTTCACAATATCAATATAAAACAGTGTACCATAAATTTAAGTCAAACTGCTAAACTTTTTTAATGCAGATGTGTTCAGCTGATTCCTTTGAACCTTCTCTACCCAAACAATACATTTTATATTATGTCTACACTTGGGTAGTATTTTCTTTAAACATAGAGGTTCCTATGTTTGTGGAGCAAACCACTTTTCAAACTGTAAATTAGTTGTTTGGAAGAGGACGGTCGGTTTTGGTTTGTAAGACAAGCAGTAGTCCAAGTCCTGACTAACTATTATTAACCCAAGAGATTTTTATTGTGGGGTCTCCTAATAAATCTTTAACCATATTTGACATTATCCCAAATTCTTCATAAGAATCCAGATGCATCAGGTTACAAGCATATGCTTTTGATTCAGATGTTACATTATGGTTTATGCCACACACAGAGAAGAGGCTTCTGCTTTATAACTTGATATAGCTGTATGACTCCTGATCCTGTGGTTAGCACATATAACCTAATATCTATATCCTAATTTTCCTACAATACTCTTTCTGGGTTTATTTGCACCTCATAACATCGATTTATGATACGTTTTACCAGAGATGTACCGTATTTATGATTTATACTGCCTCAGGCACGTTCAGATATAAGCCCCCCTCTATGCTGATTATAGCTATTTCTATTCTCCTGATGTTCTTCTTCTATCTCTCCTCTATTATTTAATACTCTTGCTACTGCTTGTGCTTTCCCTACAAACACATGCAGTGCATCCATAATTACTCTGAAAATATAAGAAATCTAACCTTTCAATCCGGTAATTATTTAAAGAAAAAAAACACCTTATAAAAAAATATTTTTTCTCGGAAACTCTAGACACAATTATTGGCACCCCTAGAAATTCTTATGAACAAAATGTAATTGACATACATTCCCATTCATATTTTACTTTTTTAAACACCCTAAGTCATGCATGAACATGGGGAAGATCAGACAACACAAAATGTTGTTGACCTCCATAACTGAGACAATAGCTAAACAAAAAATATCTTTACACCTTAAAATACCTATCTCCACGATTAGAGTAATAATTAAGATGTTTCAAACAGCTGGATCTGTAATGAACCTGCCTGAAAGAGGACACAAGTGAATTGTGTCCCCATGAACAGTAAGGAGGATGGTTTGAGAGACAGTTCTCAATAAACCACATTTGGACAGTTGGACACATTCTGGAATTGGTTACATCCTGGTGTCACCAAGTCAACAAACAATTAGTTGCCAAACCCATGAAAACAAACTATTTGGAAGGCTTATTTATAATAATAATAATAATAATAATAATAATAATAATAATAATAATAAGGCTTACCAGAAAATGGTAAGATGAGATAAAATTTAGATTTTTTTGGCATCAAACATCAGAGGTGGGTTTTGGCATGAAAAGAGTCAAGATCATGCAGAAAAGAACCTGATCCACACTGTCATCAAATAAGGCTGTTTTTCTTCCAAAAGCCATTGGAATCCCATTAGGACACATGGCATTATGGAGTCCATCAAATACCAGAAGATTTTAGATCAAAATCTGGCTGCCTCTAAGACTGTGTTGTGGTTGTATTTTCCAACAGGACAGTGATCTAAAGTATACTTCCAAATCAACACCAAAATGGTTGACTGGCAAAGAATCAAGTTCTTTATCCACTGCCATCCATGTGCCCTGATCTAAACCCCAGTGAAAACCTGTGGGCTGAGCTTAAGTAAAGTGTCCAAGGATGTTGTAATATTTGGTATGTATGAATAGTTTCAGATCCATTTATATGTTTTCTCTCACCTTATCCAGCATAAGAGAAGGCTCTGTGCTGTGCTGCTATCTTAGCAAATGGAGGGTGCACAAAGTACTAAATGCCGAAGTGACAATAATTGTAAACCTTTTGTTTGAGAAAAACAAAGTGTTTGTATTTTTTAAAATTACTTAATCTCACTGTAAGGTTTGATTATTCACATATTTTCATTGTTAGATCAAGATGATAAACAACAAAGAGTTTTTTTAGTTTTACCAAAGATGCCGATAATTCTGAAGTGCTTAGTAAGTGCTACTGCGTTTATATTATTAAACAGAATGTCAGAAAATGTGCTCCATTAATAGAAAGAGACTAGAAGCCCGATTTAATTTGAAGCCTGCATCTCATGGTATACAGGCCGAATGTCTGCGGGCTTGAACTCTTCCGGTGCTATTCAATTGAACAAGTCCGCAAGTTAGGGGCCGAAAGCCAAAACCGTAAATATTTAACTTGTATGTAGCATTTCCGGGTCGGGAACATGATCAATTAAGCAAGGCCGTAACTACCCATTTAGAAAAAGCCAATAGAAAATGAGGCCGTCATCATTAGGTCAGTTAAACATGGAGGTTACATGTCAATCAATTAGCGTTTGGGGGTCCAATATGCAAACCGTAAAATCCAAAATAATACAAATGAATGCCAATACTGTTCTAGTCCATGTGGGTGGCCTGATTTTATTGCCGATTTGCAAGCTTCAGACTTGCGAGTCCTATCTGGTACCCGTAGGATTTTCTTCTACGTTTGCCATTTACGGGTGTGAAAACATTTCCGGCTTTGGGAATTGTAGCAATTGAATAGCGATTTGCCATTTTAGCACTCAGAACTCTTGCGGACGTCAAAGATCAAAGGCTTCGATGGGCTGTAAGTTCCGGTTTTAACAACCGGAGAATTTCAAGCCCATAACCCATAACCCGTTTGCAGACGGCAAAAAGATGCCAACTGAATAGCAACATAACTTACAGCCTCCATTACGGGCTCCTGTAAGTTATAATTGCTCAATTGACTCGGGCTCTATGTACAGATAATTCTGTGCACATGCATACATTATTGTGTGGCACTGCAATGATAACTTTAGGCAGTTTTATACCTTGTTGGCCTAGATACAAATACATTGATGATGATCATTTGCTTCTCTCTTACTTGTACTGGCTCCAAAGGCTATCCTTAGCTACGTACTCCATTTTAAACCACTTCCCAGTTATTCACAAAATGAAAATTACAGCTATTAGCCAGTAGTATGGTAACAAAATCAATTTATTACATCTGGGGAGTGTTACACGAATCCATTTTATTTGTATAATGTAATTGGTTCATGTTCTGTATATATTCAATGTCAATGTTTTGTTCAATCAAGACAAACACAGAATACTTTATTGAAAATCAAATATCTGCCTACAAAGTAAGGCGCTGCGAATTTGCAATGATGCAGTCAGTTGGATAAGCAGTAGGATATGCCAAAGAGTGGCTCCTCGGGCCACCAGTCATGCCTTTTCACTTTATTTCTTTCTGTGATGTGACCAAATGCAGATGTGTGTGGAATCACTCCTGCCCACAAGCTTAGCTCTGCCTTCCAAGAGACTATAAATTCCTCAGCACAGCCCGTCCTGTATCTGCCATATTTGACAGCACAACGAGAGAAAATGTGGATATATTCAGGGCTAGGAAAATGTTAAATGTGTGACGTTACTTTAAAAGAGGACATCTGAGGGACTAGGTTTAACTGAGAGATTTCCACTGAAAAAGAGGGAATGTTCCTCCAAAAGAGCCAGTTAGGAGTTATGGATAAAGTTCTATTACTTTCAGAAGTTGGCCGTAGGTCTCAAATCTTTAGTTCAATGTATCTTGCTTCTAGCTGTCCACCACTCAAATTACTCCATTATTGATCATCAGAATCAATACAGTTTATAGGTATTTGTGCAGGAAACAAGTGTTTGGAATATACTGAGTGGCCAACAATAAATCATATTTCCTATTTTTATTTTAAGTGGCCTTTTACAGCCCATTAAAATGGCAGGGACATTGAAAGATAAATTGTAGAGGTGGTACGTTTACATGCTATATCGAGAGACACACTTCATTACATTTAGCTTCGATAAGCTAAAATACAGATAGTAAGCTATTTCAGTGAACCATTAAAATGTCTCTTAAACATCTATTTGATATCCAATCAAGTTGCAAACGTATTGATCTACAAGTCAGCAATCATACCCCATAATTAAAATGTGCATACAAGCTTTGAAGCCCTCACCAATCCATACGAATTTGACCTTGGTGTTTGAAAATTATATTTAAATCAATATACTCATTAAAAACTACTTTAATTAACATTCATTGCAACATTATCTGCTTCACTTTTATAGAATTGGTGCATTATAAATTTGAAAGTGATTTATTTATTTCTCAAAAAACGCGTAATTTAAAGTAGTCAAAAAGCAACATATAAACATAGATTTTAATGACATAAGATACCAATAGGAGCACCTTTGCAATTAATCGACCAGCATAATCTAGGCATGGTTGATTTTTTTTACTGTTCTTGTCTCTACTGGAACTATATACTATATAAAGTAGGTGATCTACTTAAAAAGAACCTGACGTATACATGTATCTCTTCAATCTACTTCATCTATAGTAAATAAAGTTATGTTTGAATTTTTTTTAAATAATAATAAAAATATTCCTAATCTGAAATGTATTTTATATTTATTGTATAACATTGTTCCTTTGCCTGCTCCATAACTACACATATTAAGATATGATTTGTTATTAATTCACCATGTAGTCCATTTTGGAAAGTTTATGACATTTACCCAGACAGTAGAGTGATCCTTTAATGTTAAAACCTTGTGTTGGTGAAGTGTGTCCTTTTCTAACTAAATGGACTGCAAATAAACACGGCACCTGAGAATGTGGCGTCCTGTTGTTTGTTTCTGGTCTGTTGAACCTTTAATCAGATCACTGTCATTTGTTTAAACATGTCCCCGTTATTAAGCTTTGCTCTTCCAGAGATCTGATCTACTGACACATTAACCTATTGAACACATTACTTCATATTTGGTACTAAACGGAACTATCCTATAACCAAGTAAAGGGTTTTATAAAGATATATATCACTGTTGATAAGGTCACGTTAGTTCTAACGATATATCTAAACTCGTTTTATTGTAGTCTTATATTACTGCTCAGAATGGGTATGAATCTAAAATGAGCATTATTATAATAATTCAAGATCCCCACGGCCCACTTTGAGTATGAAATGTAATAAATGTTACTGTATAGATGCTAACAATGCTCTAGGGTTTTTGACATGCTTTTATTTAGTATTTACTCTGAATCAAAATATTCTCAAAATAAGGTAGATAAGATTTTTTTTAAATAAAAAAACAATCTTTGTTCAAATATATTGATTTGTTTTCTCACTGTATTTGGATCTTGTGTAGAATCCTTATGCCACTGGTGCGCGCACCCTGATATCTCGCGCCCAAACCGTTTATGCACAGCGGCATCTAGCGGTAGGAGTGCAGAGCAGACCCTGCGCACACCGGCCTTACAGTGACAGTCATCGGGAGAGAGACAGAAATGGGAGAGAGGCAAGGGGTGCAGAGAGACAGCTGGGGAGGGGGACAGGCATGGGGGGGGGGAGAGAGAGGGAAAGATGAAGAGACTGAGTAACGGGCTAGAGAGGGAGAAAGGGTAGAGAGATAAGGGGGCAGAGAGACAGCTGGGGAGGGGGACAGGCATGGGGGCCAGTGGGAAAAGAGAAAGCAGAAAGAGTGTTATACAGACGGGGTTAGTAGATCAGAAATAGGGGGGGCTAGGAGATCAGAAGGGGGTGTGGGGTTAGGAGATCATAATGGGGTAACTTAGGGGGGTTTGGGTGGCCCTGGGGGTGTAGGAGATTACATAATGGGGAGCTGAGGGGGGTTGTGTTGCCCTGGCAGTGTAGGAGATCATAAGGGGAGTGCCCCCTTATCTCTCTATACTATCTCCCTCTCTACCCCATGTTGCTCAGTCTTTCTTTCTTTCCCTCTCTCTTCCCCTCTATGCCAGTCCCCCTCCCTAGCTGTCTCTCTGCATCCCTTTCCTCTCTCCCCTTTCTGTCTCTCTCCCGATGACTTATTCTGTAATGCTGGTGTGTGCAGGGTCTGCTCTGCACTCCTACCACTAGATGCCGCTGTGCATAATCGGGTCAGGCGCGCGATATCAGGTCGCGCGCACCAGTGGTGTAAGGATTATACACAAGATCCCTGTATTTTTGTAACTAGTAAGCATCAGTCAGTCCAGTGGCAACCTCACTGAGAGTACATCCTGCCAGATGTATATATGGCTGGAGCAGCTGTTCCTGGGTTTATGCCTCTGTGGCAGGTGTGAGCATGTTGCCTATATTGAAACTCAAACTGGAGGACGGGAAAGGAACATAGCAACACTTCATGATAATATTCCATTGGAAAGGGAGTTAGTGCTCACTGAGAGGTGTTTAGTCGGGCCTGGCATGGAGGGTGGAGATGGGACCAGTGAGGATGTCCAGAGAGGTAGCTGGGTTACAGTTACAAGGAGAAGCAGGGGGATCAGAAGGAGGCGGCAGTTCTAAGTTGGCGAACACCAACAGATTTACCCTGAATGAGACCAACAGTTCATCTAAGGGGAGAAGGTTCTTGACTGCACTCAGAGATCATTATTTGACCCATGTTATACAAGAATATGAGGCTATATTGGATTTTAGTCATCATAAATAAAATTGTTATAATATCACATATTTAAATAGGCTCATTTAAGACTGCATTTAAAAAATAAAGTTGGAAGGGGCCAACAAAAACTCTTAATTTTAAAAGTACAAATTTTAACCGTTTTAGGGCAGCAATACAAAGTATAGACTGGAACAAATAACTGTAGGTAAAAATCTGAAAATAAATGGACAACATGCAAATCCTTACTAAATATACATACACGTCGGCATATATAGTGTGAAATTAAAGTAAAAGGAGTAAATCAACAAGGCTTGCAAACGAGCTATTAGACTGGCTAAAACAGAAAATGAAAAGTTAGTTTCAAAGAAGAGTAAGACTAACCCTCAAATATATGTTTTAAATATGTTAATGGGAAGAAATCCAGGAAGGAAGCTATAGGAACATTACAATGTGAAACAGGCCACCCAAGAAAAGTCAGATGAGCTAAATAGGTTATTTTCTTCAGTATACACAAGGGAGGTACCAGTGGTTGGGACACTGCAACATAATGGGGCTACACTACCTTTGCCAAATAATTGATTGACCCAGGAAGAAATCCAAAAAAAGTTTGTAAGCACAAGGTCCTGATGGAATACAGCCAAGGGTACTGAGGGAACCGAGTTCTGTAATAGCCAAACCATTATACCAAATGTTTTAAGACTCTCTCACCACAGGGTCGCTACCAAATGCCTGGAGAAAAGCAGATGTGATACCTATATTTAATAAGGGTGCAAAAGCAAATCCAGGGGAATCATAGACCTGTAAAGCTCACTTCTGTAGTGGGAACATTTTTAGAAGGGTTAATAAGGGATAGTATACATCAGGGGTGGGCAAGTTCGGTGCTGGAGAGCCCCACACATGCCAGGATTTGATTATAGCTCTGCTGCATACAGGTGAGTGAATTGTTTCTTCAGTCTTCCTGATTGACTCACCTGTGCACAGTGTGGCAAAAAACAGCCACCTAGTCTTATTACAAAGACAATGAGTGATGTTATGTGTTTAAACTCTATATTACATTTTAGTTGCAGCCAGTTCCTAAGGAGTTAACTGCATTTGGAATGTTGTGATGTCATCTGTAACTGTCATGCTGTGAGTCAGTTATTAAAGTTTGCTCTGATGGTTGAAACATAAAAAAAGGTATAACTTTCCTGGAGCCGTAATACACAGAAAGGATATCCGCAAAAACAGGCCTGTGTGGACCCACCAGGACCGGACTTGGACAGCCCTGGTATACATGAATATGTCTATTTGAACAAGATCATAAATAGGAAACACAAATTTATGAGGGATAGGACATGTCAAACAAACTTAATTAGTTTCTTTGAAGAGGTTAGTAGGATCAGGGCAACTCAGTGGATGTAGTCTTTTTGGATTTTGCAAAGGCTCTTGATACAGTGCCACATGGGAGACTATTGTGCAAACTAAGGGATACAGGAATTGCAGTAAATATCTGCTCATGGATTGAGAGCTGGCTAAAGGACAGAAAGCAAAGGGTTGTTGTAAATATAACATACTAATGTGGTAAGTGGGGTTACTCAAGGTTCAGTATTAGGTCCTCTCCTTTTTAACATATTTATTAATGACTTAGTAGGACTGGAAAGTATTGTCTCTATTTTTGCACACAACACTTAGTTGTACAAGGTAATTAAATCAGAAAGTCGGGTACTTTCCCTCCAAAGGCATTTACATAAATGAGAGAAATGGGCATCTAAATGGAAGATGAAATTTGAGGTTTAATACAAAAAAGGGTAAAGTTATACACTTGCAATTTATAATCTTAATGGAGCAATTCTAGGGGTATCAAACATAGAAAGGGATTTGGGAGTGCTTGTGGTCAACCACCTAGGTAACAGTGCTCAAAGCCAAGCAGCAGCTTCAAAGGCAAATAAAATATTAGCATGTATTAAGAAGGGTATAGAAGCAAGGGAAGCAAATATAATTCTGCCACTATACAAATCTCTAGTACGGCCTCATTTGGAATATGGAGTACAGTTTTGGCAACACTTCATAAAAAAGACATTTTAGAGTTGGAAAAAGTACAGAGAAGGGCAACAAAACTAATAAAGGGGAATGGAGGGGATAAGATATGAAGAAAGACTGACCAATTTAAACGTATTTTCTCTAGAAAAATAGCATTAAGAGGGCATATGATTACCTTATATAAATATAAGGCTTTGTCAAGTGAACATTTTATGCCAAGAGGTTTTCAACTGACAATAGGACATTCTTTGTGGTTAGCAGGAAAGAAAAGGGTTCTTCATAGTAAGGATGGTTAAGCTGTAGAATTCTCTAACAAAGGAAGTTGTGACAGCAGATTCAATAGATAACTTTAAAAAGGGGTTGGATATACATTGTCCAGTCAAATTATTATGACCACCAGCTAATATTCTGAATAACCTCTGTGTGCAGCACGGACAGCAGCTAGACGACCTGGTAATGAGTCATTACAATGCTGTAATGTTGTCAATGGTATCTTGAGCCATGCAGGCTGCAGTGCATCCGACAGCTGCTGAAGAGTGCATGGTGGAGGAAGCATACTGCAAACATGGCGACAGAGGTGGTCCCACAGGCGCTTGATGGGGTTCAAGTTCGGGGAATTGGTTGAGAGCTATGAGTAGACCCAGACAATGCCAAAAGAACATTCTCCAGACCATAATAATGCCGACACCAGCTTGTATTCTTCCAACAATTTTTGCAGAGGTTTCGCTCCTGACACTCCAATGTCTGTCTAGTAGATGGAGCACAAAACGTGACCCATCAGGGGAGGCAACCCTTTGCCAATCAAAGAGGCCCAGTTACGGTACTGTTGTGCAAATTATGCTGATGAACCCTCATCAGCAGGGAGCAGTGCCAGCCATTTGCTTCAGAATCCCATACGCAACAGGGTTGGCTGTACAATGATTTTAGACACACATCGGATAGCTCCTTGGTTCATTTAAATGGTGAGTTGCTCAACTGTTGCGTGTCGGTTGGCCTTCAAACACATCCACCGCCGATGTTCACCTCTGACATCAGAGGCATGTGTTGCCCCCCCCCCCCCCCAATTTCTACATTGTTTATTCTCAGTGGTGCTGATTTAGCCACAGCAGCACTCAAACAGTTCCAAAAACTAAACTGTTCCAGAAATACTGCCACCCTTGGCCTTAAAGCCAATGACCTTCCCCTTTTCAAAGTCTGATAAGTTGCATGTTTTACTCATGACAGCAATGTCTGATATGTTTGCAGAATACCCACCAAGCCAGCTCACGACACGTGCCGTATTTCATTGGCTATGCTCTGCTGGTGTCAATAATGGTCATAATAATGTGACTCAACCCTGTATTTTTGAATAAAAAGAGCATTCAGGGTTATCCTGGATAACTAGTGAAGGAAAATTGATCCAAGGAAGAATCCCATCGCCAGTACCTGTGTTAAGGAAGGAATTTTACTTTTTTTTTTTTTTTTTATTGGCAATGTTTCAATGGGTTTCTCTTCCTTTGGTTTAATTTAGCATACTCCACATATTATAAGGATCAGAGGAGATCTAAAAAGGTTGAACTTTATGGATCAAAAGTTTTTATTCAACCTAAATTACTATGTAACTATGTAACTATGAATATGAGTCTATAGTAAAACAGTATCAAATCTCAGTTTCATTAAATTACCATTGGAATCCCAAATGTATAAAATGTTCTATCCTAGTGTTGAT
This sequence comes from Discoglossus pictus, assembly GCA_027410445.1. Taxonomy (NCBI): domain Eukaryota; kingdom Metazoa; phylum Chordata; class Amphibia; order Anura; family Alytidae; genus Discoglossus; species Discoglossus pictus. The sequence goes on along the minus strand of CM050163.1, from coordinate 497,853,233 downwards.
AATACGAAAATGTTATATGTAACTTTTATTTACTGGTGACAACACTAGTTTTATGCTTTCCTTAATGGGAAGGTGATCGTATAGTATAAATTGTCAATAATTGTACACAAAACTTACCAAGGTCTAAACCTATTCATAAAAATTAAGTCAAGGTCCAGAATGTTTGAACCTTGTTTGTTCATGACGTTTACAGTAGGACCCAGAAAAAAGGACTTATTTTAAAAGACAACTAAAGTTCAAGAAAAATGTCAACAGTTTGTCAAGTATGTACCAAACTCTCCCCCTCTCCGCTCCTCTTTCTTTCGCACTATTTTGCCTTGATATAATGAATGGTGTTTTCTTATCACTATAATTCAGATTTAAATTATATCTAAGGTATAAACTAATGATCAAAATTTCATCTATGAGATTGAGAGGAAATAATGAACTGTTAGCTAATAAATTATGAAGAGATTAATTGTTCTGTATTAATAATTGTATACTGCAAGTTGGAGTATTACTCACAAAATAAATTGTCAGAGATTAATTGTTGTATTTAATAACTGTGTTTGTATATTGGAGTGTAATTTTTTAAAGGAAAATAAAATAAATAATAAAAAAAAGTACGGTATGTACCAAACTAACAATATTAGCAGCTGTGTGAACCATGGACATAAAACATTTTTGGGGAAAATCTGAGTACAGGAATCCATTTTGTGTTTGTTACATCATATCATGAAAAATGAATGATGGGAGTTTGTGTTTGTAGTTATCAGTGGAGGGAGGGATACAGGAGGAGGGAATAGGCAAATGTCCAGAGGCTTTGTTTGATAATAGGATTATTTGCACCACACCCCTTCTCATCAATGGATCAGGAGCAGACACCTTGCATCATTCAATGCAACCATGGCTCTCTAGAAATGCAAACCCCTTCTCACAAACACAACTTCCACAAATGTATCATTAATGTATCTCCTGGGTCCTGCAAAGGAATACATTTTTTATCATTAAAAACTGGGCTGATTATTTGTGCTCTTAGACAGTTTTTAAACATGTATTTGTTTCATTGTTAAGTGGCTCTTTTATTTTAGTTTATCCAAAAACGTGATACTTCTATTGGGGAAAATAGTAATTGAAGAAGTAGAGGTCTGGAAGAAAGGGGCTTGAGATATATTGATTATCCTTGTCCTACAGATTGTTGTATGTCTATGCAATCCTATTGTATAGTGCACATGGTTGTGGAAGCCTTTCAACAGAAATGAATAAATATATTATGTACATATAAGGATCCTCGCAGGTGACTAATATGTTTAAGAACAAAAAAAGATGTCAGCTTTAATATAATATAGCATAATATATAAAAATTATGATATCCGGCACAGGCACTCACAGTTAATAAAACATAAACATTTTTGCTTTACTGTGCATAAAAACAGTTAAAAGTTATAAAACAGACAATGAATATTTTTATGACAATCTAGTGCTCTGTCTGAAGTGTAGGGACCCAGCACTTTATCGCTTATGTTAGTATTTTACATTATTTTATTCTAAGGAATCTTAATCATTAAGGAGCCGTTGAACTCCATTATAGTGTGAGTTCATTACATTATTTGCTGTTATCAAATGGGGTGAGTAAGTTGCACTTCCATTTCATCCACATTGCTTTTTTAAACAGAAATGAAACTAAATAGAGCTCCGATGTCTCTATGTATGGTCTCTCACATGTAACTAAAGCCAATTTCAATTCCCCTATATTACAAATTGCACCATGTTTAAGAACAAAGTAAAACTACCTAGCTATTCTATTCACCCATTGTGGTAAAATTGTGAGAGAACTGCTACAAGTAACTGTGGCAAGACCAAGATGCAAATAACTGCAAACGTTTCCATTGATTTTTGCACTGCCAAAATATTACAATTTATTTATTTTGACTTTTACATCAAAACCCTATTCAACTTAAACTTTACGAATCACTTGCAAAATCATGCAGGCTCATAGAGTAAAAAAGGAAGAAAACTTTATCGGTACTAAATGAACTTCCATGATTTTTAATGTTTGTGTAACCCACTCCACTTGCAAACGGTTTAAAAACAATTTCTGACAGCCAGAGCAGCAGTTAAAGAGACAGTACAAAAACATTAAAAATCATGGAAGTTCATCATAATTTGATGCTTAACATTCAAATATACACATATGTGGAATTAAAATATATTCTATTTTTATGTCTGTGTCATTATTTACAATTTGTGACCATTATCATTTAAACATCTGGAAATGCTTTTTTTCCTTATCACTTTTAACTGTGATCATTAAATAAACACTTCTTATAGAGAGAGGAAGAATCTTCTTGGTTAATTTATTTTTAAAATATCTAATTTTTGTAAGCCTTTTCAGGTAATTTCCGCCTAAAATAACTAACTGCGATGCTCAGTTATCTAATACTTCCACTCAAAATGTTTAATTTTAACCAACTGCATTTATATTTTTTTATATATGTCCTTTTAATTTCTCCAATAATTTTTGCTGTGATGGCTATTTCATTGGAATTAATATTTTTTTGACCTCTGTAGTGACTATACCCCTAAAACATGTAACTGACATTATTGCGGGGAAATTGCAGAGACATTTTTGAAGAATTGGCCAAAATTAGAAATAAATGTCTCAAAATCCTTGAGAATCTCTACTCTACGTGATATTGATACGGTCCACCTGCTTCCTTCATTTTATCGTTCCTTGAATGCTGCTGTCATGCTTATCTAATTTATGTCCCCAATTAGTCTACAAATGCTACTTCATAGAGCCTGACACCAACCACAGAAAAGCAATTGCATGGTCTGTTTCTCATCTATAAAGCAATATATGACACCTTCACTTTCTCCATTTACAACATGTCTCCCAATTATTCTTCCACAGTGTCCTCTTCACTAATGAGGTACAGTTCTCCTCTACCTCTGCTCCCCCATTAATCATTTTCTTGGGTATAGTGTTGACATTGTACAGTTTGCTGCTCACAGGAAGCCCTAACCTGAACAACTTACATGAGAAAAAAATCTTAAAGTCACACACACCTGTATGGCAGTGATTTCAGATGTTGTACATGTACATACTGCAAAGGGTTCCCTGGTGGCCCAGTGGTTAGGATTCAGTGCTTTCAACAATGCAACCTGGCTTTCATTCCAAGTCAGGGAACCAAGAGGTCACACCACCCTGAAACCAAGCAGGGTTGGGTCTGGTCAATACTATGATAGGAGATCACCTAGGAATACCAGGAGCTGTATGCTGTGGCCCACTGGAGAAGGAACTGGTAACCCACTCCAGTATCACTGCCAAGTTGATGACCATGACCATGGACATAAAGGTGTTACGGTCCATTAGGTTGAAAACGACTGAATAAAGCAAAAGAAAAAAACGCACTGCATAACTCCCTATCTTGTACTTGAGCCTTTTTCTCTAGAACAAGAACTCAGGCCCTTCTGTTGCCCTTCACTTATATCCGAAGAGGCTCTTGGCGAAGATGTTTTGTATTTCATGGCACACTCACAAACCCACGTTTATTATAATATTAAACTAGTAAACTGCCGGTCAAAAATTACGGTATAATTTAAAAATGTTCTCTGCTCCCCGCTCATCCCTCTCTTGTGTCTCTCCTCCTCTTCCCTGTGTCTCTTCCCCCCTTTCCTCCCCTGTGTCTTTCCCCTCTTCCCACCCCTGTGTCTCTTTCTCCCTCTCCCCTGTGTCACTTTCTCTCTCTCCCCTCCCCTGTGTCTCTTCCCCCTGTGTCTCCTCCCCCTCTCCTGTGTCTCTTCCCCTCCCCTGTGTCTCTTCCCCCTCTCCCCTCCCCTGTGTCTCCCCTTTGTCTTCCTTCCCCTCCCCTGTGTCTCTTCCCCCTCTCCCCGCCCCTGTGTCTCTTCCCCCTCTCCCCTTTGTCTTCCTCCCCTTTGCCCTCCCCTTTGTCTTCTTCCCCTTTGCCCTTCCCTGTGTCTCCTCCCTCTCTCCTGTGTCTCTTCCCCTCCCCTGTGTCTCTTCCCCCTCTCCCCTCGCCTGTGTCTTCCTTCCCCCTCACCCCTGTGTCTTCCTCCCCTGTGTATTCTCCTGCAGCTCGTGCTTAAAATCTAACATGCACAGGGTTCTCAGTACTTCCTTGATGTTTACTGTGTATGTTGTAGAAGTTCCTAAGGGTTTCTAAAGTACTTGCACAAGGTCTGCTCCTCATAATTAGAACAAATGTCCCTGTTCCTCCCAACTTATATAGGGCTGCTTCTAGACAACCTGAAGCTCATGTGCCCATTTTGATGCCCAGGAAAATATAGTTAATATATGCAAATAAACATTTACTTTTTGTTGGCTAGTCAACTGCATATAATAATTGATAATCACATATATACAGTTGCCCACAGTAACATGCACGCATAAATATACCTATAAACACATACAAATTGTATGTTTTTCCTGTTACACAATACATTCCCCCAAAATTCCATAAGATTTGTGACGGCTGCAAAGCAGAGATATGTGAAAATTGACTCTATACCATAGCCAATCTACCCATATTTGACAGGAAGTGTTGTGAGTCTTTGGACATCCACAAGCTTGCGCTTAGATTATTCTTCTTCTGACCATAACACAAGCTAAGCAAATAAAAATGGAGGGCTTGCTGTGATTTGTACATTATCCTCTCTCTATAGGATTTCTTTAGTTCAGTAGTCAGAAAGATGGACTGAACATATTGATAATTAAATAACCATTAATTTTCATGCAAAAAAAAATGTATTCTAAAAATAATGCAGATTTAGATGCACAATATAAATTTTTGGCCTTTTCAATGCTGCCTAAATATAAACTATGGACAGAATAAATGGCCATCATATAGCTACCTTTTGCAATATTTAGTGAGTGCCTTCTCAAAGAATAAAAACATGAGATAAGTGGGTAGTGATATATTTCACAAAAAAAATATCAGACAGGGGGTGGAAAAAGATATGAAAATAGTGCTTTCCTTTTCAAAATTGCCCCTAAAATAGCTGAGTTAGGAGTGTTTCAAGTTAATAACTGCTTTTAACTTGCCCCTGTAATAACTTGTAATAATGAGCTTCCAGTGGTAATAATTAGAATAAAATATGCTGATTGTGGAAGGAACTGTTACAGTTCTGCTATGTATCTCTAGATTAGATATCTTCCTCTTTTTCACATATTACCGTACAAAGCATGTTAGTTAGTTCAGTGGTTAAGTGTCTAGATTTTTACGTGGTTACAAGATAAAATTATACAACTTTATATGAACTTTAAAGGGGTGATAGAAAACAAATATGGGTGCAGTGATGATAAATAGCAAAGTTGTTTACTTCCAGAATTAGTGTGTTTGCTCTATTTTACTTATATAGTTCTTTTATTGTACTTTTTACTAAGTCCAGATTTACAGTGCCTGGATATATATAAATATATATATATATATATATATATATATATATATATATATATATATATATATATATATATGTGATTATTATCCTATATTTTGTAAATATTCTGTAGCCTTGTACAGGGGTTAAGTACGCATCAACACAGATTTAACAACTTGCATAAGAATGGAAGGCCCTGTTTATGAGCTTAAAATCTAACATACACAATGCTTTCCCTAAAGCACAGACAAGATTGAAAACTAGCAAACTTACATTCTAAAGGCTATGGGATTGAAAGATGCATTGTGCACATTAAGGCTGGAGTTGATAAGCTTCTATAAAGAGGTGCATTTTTAACGAGGTTTTGAAGGATTTGAGGCAGGAAGATAGACTGTTGGAGCGAGGCAAGGAGTTCAAAAGAATAGGGGCAGCACTGGAAAAGTCCTGAAGGCGGAAGTGAGAGGAGGTAATAAGAGAGGAGGAAAGAAAAGGTCATTAGCAGAGTGAGGAGGACAGTTGGGAAAGTATTTTGAGACAAAACGAGAGATATAAGAGAGTGTATTATTGGTGAGAGCTTTTTACGTGTGGGATTTAACATTTTATTCTGGGGGCTATGTGAAGACAGTGGAGTGATTGACAGAGAGGTGCTGCAGATACTGAGTGTTGAGTATGGTAGATGAGTCTAGAGAATGCGTTCAATATGGATTGGAGTGGTGACAAGCAGGTGATAGGAAGGCCAGCAAGGAGAGAGTTGAAGCAGTCGAAGCGAGATATGATGAGAGAGTGGATTACGATAGTGACGTATTTAAGATATTTTTTAGGTTAAAATGACAAGATTTTTTGATTGACTGTATGTGGGGAATGAAAAAAAAGGGCAGGGTCCAGTAGACAATGGGCCTGGGAGGTGGGAGTGATATAGAAAAATGTGAAAGTAAATATAGAAAAAGGGATGGAAGGTGATTTAAACCAACAACCTGCAGATCTAAAAACAGATGATTTTACCCACTGGACCACATATTAAGTAAAGAGTACAGAAATCAGTAACGGTGAAATAGAATCTATGTGACAGCTGCAGCCTGAATTTTATTTTCAATATAGTTTCTTCTGGGAGAGCTTAATAGGCTATATAAATAAGAAATAAAAATGACAATTTCATAATAAATTAAAATATAGTTTTCCCACAGGAGTATATACTGTATCTGATGATGTAGAGACCATATGGTGACTTCAATGTCCCTCTCTTATGAATCACTAGTATAGGGCAGGGCCTCCCAAATTTGATCTAAATTTAGGAGCCAGTCCCAAAATGTTGGAGCCAGCAAAAATGTTGGTAACAACAAATGATTAGCACTGTATATTCCTATACTGTTGCAATGGAAATTGTATGTTGTCAGTTTCTAGTCCACTCCCTTACTCCCTAATTACATTCTGTTTAGTTTTAAATGCCATGAAACGCCTTTATCTGTATGAAATTCCAGTTTCAGTTGGACACAGCCTGGGGGCAGCCAGCTGGGGGTCTGTCACAGGCAGAGAGCTCTCAGAACCGTCTTCTTCAGATGTTTAAACATCAATCTCAGCTGTTATTCACAGTATAAACACTCCAGTGGTTTTACCTAACATTCAACTGCTTTAATTTAACCCTTGGACAGATGAGGGATTAATTCCAACATGGCGCAGTGTTTGCATTTATTTAAATTAAGTGCTAAGCAATTAAAATGGACAATTAAAAAAGAGTTAAATTACTGGTCAGCCTTTCCCTCCTCAAAAAAAGCGGTGACACTGGAGGAAACTGCTTGATGACTAATCCTTCTGATACTGGAGTAAAAATACTGTATTTTCAAAGGATGAGTCACTGAGTACATTGACTTTTCTGCTTGGCATACAACAAATGGTATTTTATATCAATATAATATTGCATTGATGCACCATACAAAATGTATTCTATGTGTACAATATTGCCTTACATGTAATTTATCTTTAATCTATAATTATAAAATCAGTCTGCCTATCCTTTTCAAGAATACAAGGCCTAGCTGTATTTTATCATATATATCAATTGAATTAAAAAAAAATATTATTATTACCCAGGTGCCAACAAATTCCGTAGCGCTAAACAAGGATTAAGTACAAAGAAAAAATATAATATTAAACACAAGGCAAAAGGTGGAAGGCCCTTTCTTAGAGTTTAAAGTTCAAGAGGGAAGTGTCTTCAAGAAAAAGAAAAATGCAAGAACAAGAGATCATGATTTGAAGTTGGAAGGTGAAAGACTTTTTTGGGAGAAAGTACTTCTTTACGGAAACAGTAGTACATAAGTGGAACAACCTTCCAGTGGAAGTGGTAGGATCAAACTGTTGCACATCTATCAGCCTCTGCCCCTCTGACCTCCATGAAATTTTTCCCGTATCAGAGTCTTCTCTGCCTTTTCATAATATGGCCAAAATATTTGAGCTTCAGCCTCATGATCATACCTTCCAGTGAGCAGTTTGTTTTGATTTCCTGAAGTACAGATTTATTGGATCTTCTTGCAGTCCAAGGGGCTCTAATCAGTTGCTGTCAAATTTATGTTTATAATTCTTCTTACAAAAAAAGGTCATTTTTTTTTACTACATTTAATGCTTTTATTAGGTTAATTGGAACAATAAATCTTTAGCCCAAAGTTCTTATTTAGACATTTCTGGCAGAAAGATGACATAACAAGAACATTTAGATAAAGGTATATTCATAAGCCATAAACCACTTGTATTAATCATGTTATGTAATGAGAGTGAACTACATAACACACACATATACCGGTATATATATATACATATTTAATGTTTATGCTCACACCTAAAATCATCTATGGCCTGTTTATTCAACTATATTCGAATGTCTTGAGTTTACCAACTACAACTGCTGGGAGACTTTTCCATGTATTTATCACTATTTCAGTAAATCATTTTGTACTGAACTTGTGACACCAAAACTGGGCAAAAACAAGCAGCCACATAAAATTTGAAGCCTGTATCGGCATTGGCAAGCCCTCAAGGGCTGTGGGCTTGAAATTCAGCTGCGTTACAGAGCTATCAAATTGGAACATGCCGCGAGTTACGGGCTTGAGAAACAAACCCGTAAACCATTTTAGGGACATTAGATGTGCGGCTGTGAACATGATCAATTAGTCAAACCAGTAGTTACGGGTTAAGATGGAGCCAATGGCAACAGAGATCATCATCATTACGTCACTGAAAAATGGAGGTTGGATTTCAAAGTCTTAGGGTTACGATCGGACGCGCATTCCAGAAATAATGCAATATTGATAAAGTCGTAAATATGATATTCTAGTCCATGTGAGTTCCACTATATGTATTAACACATTGATTGCCGGGATCGATATAACAAGTAAATTACACCTGAAATAAAGTATTTTAAATTGCCGATTTGCGAGCTTGAGAATGTTGTGCTATTAATTCTAAGACCTAACATCACTTTCCCTTTAATTCTAAGTAGAGTAGTGTGTGAATATTTGCATTTACAGTGCTATGGATTGAACTTTACCCCCCC